>CCAG010012578.1:0-54851 GCA_001077435.1 Glossina morsitans morsitans
TTTTTTTTTTTTTTTGTATGTTCTCAAAAGTACACTCGATTTGGTATAACTAAACAGAAAAGAAGAAAGAAACAAACAAACAATTAAGAAAGTTGTATGCGACTAAGGAGGAACCTTTGCCTATTCGTAATACTGAGCGAATTCTTTAGAGTAGGGATACGTTTTGTTAAAAATGGCCAAGTGCTCGTTTAGTTAGACTTAACGAAGACATTTTTATTTAATAGGCTGTAAGGTGTACTGTCCTGTTCATTGTACAAGCGTATTTACACATAGATTACAATAGTTTTTTTTTTTTCTGTCAAATATCTGTAACAGCAACTTTTGTTTCACAGTTTGTGCGTTTCGTCAGAAAGCAGAGTGTATATGATGCCACGGTGCAACAGTATATTTCAGACTTTATTGAAAACAAATGATAGACACATGGACATGGACATGGACATGGACATGGAATGGATATAAAGACGGCTTTAAATCGAAACTTACACTTGTCAAGAGGATACAAGAGCTATTCCATCCGTGTGAGACATATATTGGGTTACAAACAGAACAACAAATCTAATGAATCGCCAGTCTTCGCGGTTGTGGCTATAAAAAAACAGTAAACCGTTTTTATTTATATTTTATATTGCTGGAAAATTACACAGCCTTCTGTTATATACATATTTCGGGTGTGGATGACGAAAAATATTTTTATATATTTATATATTTATATATATATATATATATGTGCATATATATGTAGATGGTTACACACTTACTTATAGAGAGAACAATTCATTAAATTAAAATCCTGGAAATTTTCATTAAAACTTTCTACCATTCATTTACTGAGGCACAATTTGCATAATCAGAAATCCAGTTTTTCCTCTTTATTTACAAATAGAAAGCGTACTTTGACTATCATAGCGGTTGTGTAACAAGATGCCAAGATTCACTAAATAAGGCTGAATATGTCTGTGTTGTCATTATGGCAAAATTAATAATGTTGTCAGGCCTTCCATATTCCATATACATGGCATATCTTTCGAATATATGTTAACCAGCAATAATTAATTAAATGCATATTAGCTTGTCGGGGGCTGAAATTTGTCGACAATTGGGGGGCTGAAATTTGTCGACAATTGATTAAATGCATGTGTTAGGAGTACTTAACAAAGGTATGAAATTAAAAAAGGAATTTTTCTTTTTTTGGAAAATGGACTGATCGAATTCCACAACACAAATGAATCACGTGGCTCTGCGTTCTTAATCTGTATTAAAAAAAAATAAAAAAAAATTAATTTGTTATTTGCAGGAAATCGTAGGGTATTTTAGTGTTCATGTATAAAAACTATTTCCAAAATAATTTAATGATATGATGACGATGATGATGGTGATGATGATGACGACGCTGTAACTAATGCGTAATAAAGAATTCGAACGAAACCAAGTGCAACTTTTTCTTTCCTTTTTTTGATCTGTTTTTTTTTTTTTTTTTGTTTTTTTTGTTTTTGAGCATTTTATTTATAACAATCATAAATTTTCTACCATATAATCATAATGAAAACTTGCGATTTACAAATAATGATAAATGCTTTAAATGTTAAACTTTATTCAAAAGGGCATACAATGCTTATAATGCATAATACAAAGCTTTATCATATGTACGTTGTATTATGAAAGTTAAAACAAAAGAGAAACTTTTTCGTCTCTCTATCTCTCTATCACTCTATCTCTATCTCTCTCTCTCTTTGCTTATGCATAAATGAGGGAAATTGCTTAACATATGAAAGAACGCCACCACTAACAGACCAGAACATACTCACTAAAAAATCATTTTGCTGTTATAATACCTTTAGGAAAATGAAAAAAAAAAAAAAAGAACAAATATTTGCAACTTTTCCAGTAATGTGGTAGATTATAGCTGTAACAAAACGGTGCAGAAAAATTCTCTTTATAAGAATTTTTATATACACAAAATGAATAGGAAAAGTAGCAGAAAAAAGTTATGCACCTGTGTGTTGAAATATGAACGAAGAAGACAAATTTTGCATTAAAAAGCCGCAACCTACATACCAATGTATATAAATACAGTAGTAGTAATTTTGTATATTTGCAACCAACGAAGCAGTAACGAACTATATATATATATATATATGCCTCATGTCTATTATATAGCATTTGGGAAGTAATTTCTATAAATGTGATTATATAGGATTAATATATATTCATATGTATGCATGCATACATTAGCATTCTCGGTTTGCAAACGTATGAGCGAGCGCATATACAAAAGGATATAATATCTTAAATTAGAATGTGCAGAATGTATGTTAACACCATTAAAATGATTTATATGCAAACATTTTTAAAATTATTTGATGTTAGATAATAGCTGTGAAAACTGTATATAATTGAGCTCGATTTTTGTCCATCTTCTCGACTCTCCCCTCCTATTTTTAAACGTGAAAAGCTTAGATGGCCACCACGTGAATGATATAATGAATGAATGAAATTTTTCCAATGCATACAATATCTGCATAGAGAATGAATCCACGGATGATGAGAATTTGCGATTGAATTAAACAGAATTGTTCGCGAGTGAAAAATGCTTTAATAAATTCCTATGCCATTTGATATCAATGAATTCAAACTTATCACATCCATTAGGCAGAAGACATCAAAATCACGATCTCTGTTTTTAATTGTAAGTGCAATTAAAAATCAAAGAGAATCAAGCACAAGCACAATTTTTCCATTTGATGTTTAGTTCTTTCCTTCCCTCCGAACTTGAAGATACTGCCTTCTCTCTTTCTCTTAATTAATTTGAATGTTATGTTCACTATCTTATCAAATTATTTATAATTTAATGGGTCTTTTTTTTTTTTGTAATTTTTATATGAAGGACATCAACGAATATAATAACGAGCTTAGCTTCAATTTATGTGTTGAACTCTCCACATAACCGAACCTAAATAAAAGTAGTACAAATATTGTAAATAATAAAAAAAAAATAAATAATAAACAGCTGAATAATTAATTTTCCCTGCGTCCGAATTTTTCATACGCACCATCTACCTTTGTCTCAACGAGAGCTTAAAATAAAAACCATTCAACTCTTGTTCTCCATAATCTTGAATGAGTGTAAAATTAATTTACAGAAATAGCTCAGTTTTATTACGTCATGAACATTATATATATTCTGTGAGGACCCAAAGTCGTCCCTCGTTTTGGTCTCACGGTTTCTGCGTCTCTGGTGGGGGAGAGAGATTACTAGTTCAAGATAGAGAATAAGGTAGGGATAAGAATAGATTAAGAAGAGGGATAGAATAGGAGTAGATTAGGAATAGAAATAGAATAAGAATAGATTAAGAATAGGTTAAGAATAGAGTGAAGAAAATTAGTTTGGTGAGTCTAGTTTTAGACTTAGAGGAGTCTGGTTCACACCTACAAAAGGTCGAGTTGAGGCTCTTGGACGAGTCGGTCGCGAGAGCCGACAACTTGAGTGATTTTTTTGAATTAACATAAAATGTATATGAGAGAAAGTGCAAGAAAGAAAAGAATAAAAAAATAACGTCCCACAAATTCTCAATTTCTTGTGAGTTTCCTGGGCCGCTGAGCTACCCCAGCCCCATACAAATGGGCCACAGTGGCCCTCACAATGCATATATATATATATGAATATATATCGGTAAATATATGGAGGGAGTTGTATTTTAGGGTTATTTCTTCTCATCCCCCCTGGTCAAGTGTGTCGTAAGGTCTGTCGTGGCGCACATTTTCTTTCAAATCTCCGCAATTATATAGTCGGCACTGCCCCCAGATATGATGGTCGGTTGAGAAGTGTGCGGCTGACTTGAGGATGGCTATTCGTCGGCGATAATGTTTCGTATGTCAATGAATTCGACGTCACTATGGCGAATGTTGATGAAGTTTGTAGGAAATTTTTCTCTTTCCTGGTCCTCGACAAGGCCCGCGTAAGACTTGTCGTGAACTTAATTCCTAATATTTATTACTTTCCGAGATTCGAGCCAGTCGTTAGAAAGAAAATATGTTCTGATGATCTGAATGATCCGTTAAATATTCAAGATTGATATTGAGAGTGGATTATGAGAGTGGTCAAATTTAAAATAATCCGGAGATTTGGTTCTCTTAATATGATTTTATGATAGTATTATGAATCCTTGAAGGTTTTTTCCGGAAACGCAGTTTCAACACAACATTCTAAAGAGAAATGCTGCACGATTTTCGGTGATCTCATTTAACTCTTATTCTGACATGTGTTTTTGTAACGAATCATACCACGTTGTGTCGCTCACTCTCCTATGAGAATCATGGAAAGAATTGAAATGTTGTTGTTTTCGTTTATAGTTTGATATCCGAACATGCCGTTTACGTATATAAACATAAAATATTATATACAGACCATAGATTTTTTTATTTCGAATTATATAATAAAGAAAGCTTTCGAAAGATAAGAAAAAATTTAATTATTGGTAGAAGCTCGTAAAGGAATTATTAAATGTGATCCTGCGATTGCTGTTCTGAAATCGTTAAACAGTTCCTCAACGCACCTCTGTTCCAAATTTTGTCCTCGATTGCGAACTTCTTGTCGAAGATATCAGTTTCCTTCTTTGACAATGAGATTGTGCGACACATCGTGATATGATAATGCACATTTTGTGAAAAGAATTAATTTTGACATCGTGACTGATGACACATTTGTATATACTTTTTTTGGTTTCATCCATCCGGGGAAGCTGTGAAAAAAGTTCGTTCTGACTTCGTCCCTCTTAAAATGAACGAATTTCAAAAATCTTTGTTGAGCTCTTCAAATAGAATTTTTAAATGGTTCTGCAAGCAAGGATCATATATAGTTTTGGCAAGTTTGAAAGAGAGAATCTAAGCTGCTAAAAAAAACGATATCACCCTTGGAAAATAAACTTACATAAGAAATTTGCAATTTTCTCAAAAATTTTTTAAAAGTAAATAATTTTTTAAACAATGGATAATTAAAATTTTTCCGTCTCGCACCATAAACTTCAAAACACACTAAACAATAAGTGAATTTCTTATGGGACGATCTGTAAGACATTAAACATGCTAGTTAAAGAAAAAATAGCATTATTGCCGTAGTGTTGCAGGAAGCAGGATGTGAGGTTAACTTCATGGCGAGTCTTCTTAGAGAGCATCTCTGATAAGGACCGTAATTTACTTACGCGCTACTTCCTTTACTTTTCGTCCCTTTCTTTCTCTTGCTCTCTCTCTCTCTCTCTCTTTCTCTCTCATTTACTCTTAAATAAAGTCTTTACCGAGAATTTCTATTGCTTTAATAGCTGGTAACGTGAAGTTTTTTCAAGTTTTCTTTATCAGAAAATATTCAGAAAAGTTGTGCGTTTTCATTTTCATGCTTAACTGTTATGGTTTTAAAAATTCAATCAATGCTTTTAATTCTGTAATAAACGAAAAGGGAATTATAATGCATTTAATTTGAGCAGTATGCTAGACATGCATGCAAAATGTAAAACTTTTCTACGCTCACTTCCTGGTAATTTAAAATGTTGCCAGTGTTCGTTCGTTGGGGTTTTCTATGTTTATACAGAGCCCATCGCATACAAAATTGTATACAGTTTATATTCGGTTTGAGCGCTGATTGAGAAATTAGTGAAAAGAGAGGAAGAGTTACTATTTGCCAAGTATTCTTCTCTATACACATATAATGTGCACTAAAATGGACATTTATACATATATATAGATATATTTATATATATACGTATAGGTGTATATGTTCATGTGTACGTTGATACGGTCATGTAAATTGTTTTGGTATGGGTGTTGTTATAATGTCGAAGTTTTTTGTTTTATTTTCTTTTATCAGAATTGTTGGCAGTGGTTGAGTACACATTCGCTGATTTGCCCATTGGCTGGTTGGCTATTGTTTGCGTGTCAGTAGAAAAACAACATTAACTTTTTATACACATGTACGTGTGGGTTAATTTCATCATACATACTTAAAGTGAAGCGAATTTTCATTGGGTGAATCTAACGTGAAAGTTTAGTAGAAATTTTTGTCTAAAAATTTTGCAACTGACTGAAAGAACAGCAATGCAAGAAATGGCAAATAATAGGGTTTTCAGAAAAGCGAAAAATTGATCGGGAAAGCATATTAAAGTGCTAAAAGCCTCTGCCGGATTCAGATTCAGTAAACCGCTTCATTATTCCCAAACTAAACTCGGAGAGCAAGGCATTTACAAAAATGCTGCACTGATGTATCAATTTCAATATTTATTCTTTGATCCGTAGGTATGCAGACAATTTCGTAATGATTATCATTTAGATACCGTTGACCGTACTGTAGTTACAATTTTTTACTCTTTTCGTAAAATGTTAAAAAATTGCAGCATTGGAGCCGTTCAGGCATTTGCAATTTGATTAAAGGGCCTTTAGGACCGCTTCCTCCATTTCATCCTTCTCAGCCTGTCTTCAATGTGCATAACTCACCGATATGCATGCATCTTACGTCTGGACTAAACTAAAAGCAACAGAGCGCATTAAAGATTCCATCATTGAATTTCGTGGCAGCATATTTAACAATACTGACTGAGAACATGAAAATTGATGATAACAAAAATTTCATTTATTTTTAATGTAAAATCATTTACTTTTCCATATTTCAAACTGAAATTATAATTGCAATCTTCCTCTACGAAGTCTCGAGAAGTCTCATATGTTATATAATATGTTAGCCTTGTCATGCAACAAGCAATTAGACTTTTTTTAATACTCACATACAAGAGTCCACCAATGTGCATGTGTGTATGTGTATGTATGTATGTAGGAATGTATGCACGTATGTACGTATGTATGTATGTATGTACGTACTGTATGTATGTATATATATATATATATATATATAATAGACATCCATCCATCCATACATACATACATACATACATATATAATATATATATATATATATATTATATATATATATATATATGTGTGTGTGTGTGTGTGTATGCGGTAATTGTAAATCATAAATTACATTTTCTAAGGTTATTACTTTCTGTTCATTTTCAAAAGTTCTACAACAGCAATAACAACAAAAAACAACAACAATGAAAGTGCGTAATACGTATATAACGGTGCATAAATGTCTAAATTAACGCATGCATATACGTGTTTATGACGCGTTTAATTCCCTTACAAATGCAAACGTTACGCTATTGTTTAACAAACTTTTCAAATATATATAAAAATATTTAAGGTCCGTGCAAATCACCTAAGTTGTTACAATATGACGACATTTCTCTCTTCATTGTTGTTGGTCATTACATTGTATTTTACTTGTTGTTTGCTAATGGTTTGCATGCTTTAAATAATTTTTTATTTAAGAGAAAAAGAAAAAAAAAAAAAAAAAAAAAACAATTGAATTTTGTTTTGTTTTTTACCAAACTTCCAAAGGTAATTTATATATTACTTTACTAAGTTGCGAGTTTTTGAGTTAAATTAAGACATTAATCATTTTTCCCGTTTTGTAGCTTCCTCTTCGTCTTCTTCTTCTTCTTCACCCTAATTGCTTATCATTGTTGTGAAGGTAAAATTTAGAATTAAAAGTTTACTTAGTTTTAAACGTAAATAGGATTTCTATGAATTAAACAATAAAATAATAAAACTAATAAAATAATTTTTATTCGTCAGAATAAAAAAGCAGTGAAGCAAATTTATTGTGCAAGAAATAAAATAATATAATTAATGAAAAAGGCTCTTAAGTGTTTTTGTTCGAAATCTGTTCGAGTCATACATACATCAGACATTTATTGAAATGATTTTCTTCAAGTTCTTTAAAATTCCCATCTACGATAGGAAAGAGCCGAGTCAAATGGGAATTGAGACCCCTTCCTTCTTTCGTCTTTTTTTCAACATGTTCAGCGCATGTTGTTGTTCAGTTGCTTTCTTATTAAAAGCAATTAATCATTTAATCCATTCATTGTCATTCAAATTTCCAGCTTCTTGTCAAGGCGTTCGCAAGCCTTGCTTCACTTATCAATGTAAACTTGTGGCGCAAACTATGAAATATCTTTCCGGCTATAGTAGTGTAAATGTAGAAAAATTTATGGGAAACCATCCTTCAAGTTCCTGTAGATTTTTATTATTGTTACCTTCACTCCCTGAAAATGCGTCCATTTTCGAATATAAATTGAAATTATTGTAAACAGAAGAAGACTTGAATATATTATATAGAATGTGAATGCATCGTAAGCAAGTGTAAGTAATTGTATAGTCAGACATTCTCTTACAGAGCTACAAGCTGCAGAGTGCAGATATTTGTAGAACATTTGTCATATTGCATTTCAGTGATTACGAAATGTATCTTCTTTCTGTTCCTCTTTCTCATTTTGTTTCTCCTTTATTTCATTTTTGGATTCTTAACTTTTTCTATTGCTATATATGACAGTTGAAATGTCAACATCGTTTTAACTTTCGACACGGGAGTGTTTGCTTCCTTTCACTTGGAACTTGACGTTTTCGGCTGCATGTACAACAAAGTGTTTGTGTTTGTTTTTATGGTTTCTCTCTGAAACTTTTATATTTAAAACAAAAATTGTCATTTACAGTTATTCATCTATGTCAGTACTGCTGTACTTGCGCTGTTTCAACTGGCGATTGTGTGTAAACGAGTGAGTTATTTCAGTTAGGGGAGTAATAATTTTTCCAATTTTCCTGCCTTGAGAAGCCTATACAATCAAAATGAAAAAGTTTAAATTTAATTTGTTTTTATTGTTGTCCTCATCTACAAAATATGTATGTAAAGCAAAAAAAAGTCTTACAAAAATAAAAGCGAGATGGTGGGTATAATTTATAAATCGAAGAAGTAGATCGAACGAAAACTCTTGATATCATTTACCTAAATGCTTAACTCTCAGTTTCTAAATTCTATTAAAGATGAAGCTGTGAATCGGATCTGCTCGGCATTGTTATTTTCAAAAGTCGAATCTTCATTTCTTCGCAATAATTCGAGATTCTTTGTCAAAACTCCATGCATTCTATTCTGCAGCCGGTTTATAATTATTTCGATTATCCGCTGGTTGTAACGAATAGTGAGTTTTCTCTGAGTGTCGAACGAGAAATCTTTCCCTCCGTAAAACTGCTGATCGAGTTTACTCGGGTCCTGATTTCGATGACCAAACTTTGTAGAATTGCAATTTTAATTGACATGGTTTTCGCTTTTGCAAACCATATTTTTGAGTGTTTCTTGCTAATATAATATAATGTAAACACTCTTCTTGGATTAGCATGGAAAAGAAATGTTGCAAAACCCTTTTTAGTTACCACCTCCCTTAGAGAGTTTATAAAACTAATTAACTTTACAACTTTATAAATTAATCAAAGTGCAAAATAACATGCTTCGGTCGGGTTGTAACATGGAGAAAAGTTAAGAGAAAAGACACAAAACATTCCAGAAATTTTTTTTGAAGTAAACTTGATGAAATTGCCAACTACATGTTATTTAAATGGCCAAAGCGTTGATCAAAGATAAAAGAGTTAACAATTTAGCGTGTTGTTTATGCTTAATTCTTGTTCTTGTTGTTCTTGTTTTAAACATCAATATTAAACGTCACAACAAATATTATGCGTGTTATATATAGTCGTATATACCTATTACCTGTACGGCGGGTATGTCATGCATAACCTATTATTTACAGCGCTAAGAAATATTAAGCAGAGGTCACACAATTTATGCACACTCTCCAGCAAAGTCTGTGAATCGTTTTATCCATCCAAGTCCTTCCGTCTGTCCATTATCTCCTCTTATATGTATTGCCAGTAGATAGTCGCAGATGAAGTCTGGAAATGACTACGATTTAGGAAAATTTAATAAAAATTAAAAAGCAGAGAAAAATTTAAGACATAAGTAAGATAAAGAGCAGTGTCTGTTAGGATCGTAAGTTCGAAGTAAACGTTAAACGAATAACGCAGAAGATAATCTTTGGATATTATGTACTGTGGGACGCTTTAAGGACCAATTTTAGCAAAGACATCGTTGTTGATGCTATAACAGACGCAACAATCCAAAAATACACAGCATGTTGCAATGGCTTCACTGCTTTCGGAACAAATGAGTTGGTTTTGTGTCAAAAAAAAAAAGAAGTTATTTTTTTTGGTCAATTCAGTCAAAGCATTATGATCGCATACTTTAATCATAAAACACCATTCAACACGATTTTTTCTATATTTTTTCTCATAAAATGCTAGAAAATATATTTGTATTGCCATATGAGGGCATATTCTTTACGAGAAAGCCAATATGGCATCAATTCTGAAAAGTAAGCTCACGTTAACTTAAAACTCCAATCATTCTTTAAACTAATTAGTCTTTGTTGCCATATAATTACTTGTTATGTAAAATATATGTGAAAACGTTTATAGGGAAATGAGCTCGATAGTTGAGTTCATCCTATCCAAAGTTTTCCATACTTATTGCGTATGCTACAGTGTACTATATTTCACAGTTTTTGTCGAGAAATAAAGCAAATAGTTAATGTTTTCCCTACAACAGCTTTTCCGAATTAATGTCGTATAGGGGCAGTGGTCTCCGTCAATGAGCTGAAATACACCATTGTACCGCATTTTATCAGACTTAACTTACAGAAAATAAATTTTGCTGACCTTCAAACTTATAAAAAAAAGTAATATTGATAAACACCCATCCTTCTGTACATATAAGAAATAACTTCTTTCATACCATACCATAGTTCCATTTTCTACAATAATCAGAGTGTCTGAAAGTTGTGTATTTTAGGTAATTTTATGTACACTACACCGCTTGTGGTACGGAGTATATTAAGTTACCACGGACATATGTAACACGCCGAAGAGCTTAAGATATACCCATCTTTTATTATACCGATCGATTCAAAATCATAATGTGATTTGATGTAACCTTGTCTGTCCGTCTCGTTTTTGTCGGTACAAATTGGTATTCAAGTTATAGGTCGCAATATTTGAGACATTTTGATGAAATTTAGTACAGTGACGCAAGGACGCACGCTATTGAAAATGATACGGATCGTTCCACACTTCCGATCACTGCCCATATAACGTCGTATTCGGAAAATTCGTTATATGGGAAAACTTTGCAATATTCAAAATTTCTCGGCAAAAGTGGCTAAGTGGTAGTATTTCCGCATTATAAATTGATATAAAATCTGTGGATCCCGAAAATTGCCTCGTGATAGTAAATTGACCTGACCAAATTTGGACCACATAGGTCTATTTGTGGAATACCACCGTACACAAAGATTTTCAATCTAATTCTAATTTTTTTGCGATGAAAATTTGTTCATGATTGCAATTAAATAAAAAAATTAGGCGGACCTAATATGAGCCACATGGATGGCTCCATATAACATATTTCACGAGTAGTAAGCCCTTCGGAAAAAGGCTTAGTTTTAATGGCAGGGAATTTGGATCACATAGGTCTATTTGTCTCGACTGCAACATATGTAGGCGCTAAAATTTAACCTTCGCTTTTCGGGCTATGCGGAATTTCATGAAAACAGTGTGCACTGCTACCAAAACGAGCGAATAACTGTTCTAGGCAAAGTGGTATAGGGAATGTAATAGTCGGTCTTGCTCGACTATGATATTCGTATCTGTCTATTCGCATGAAGTTTCAACCCCCACCTTTCTAGGCAATAAGCAAGATTGTAAGAAATTTTTATAGCATTTAAGCACGAAAACCATTTGTTTATAATGTAAATGAAGTTCCGGCGAAAAGTTATAGCCTAAAGGTGTATGTATATGTAATATATAGTATTGTATGCATAAAGCATCTTTGAAATGTATATACAAACAGAATGTGTTATTAATTATCCGAGTGTATATGTTGTGTATCAATGTTTATTAAAGCGTTCAAATAAAACTCAATAGATTCTTGTCACAATGCCTCCCTAATCGCGGTGCTATAAAACTTTGAAAAAATTTAAGAAACAAAGGTAAAATTCTCAGTGATGAGTTATGTCTAAGATTTGAAAAGAAAGACAACAAAGTATTACGAGGACGTTTCCGTCCTTTCCGTGGCTGAGTGACTTTCAGTAAATTAATCAAAGGTATGACAAAACCACAGTATCGCGACAATTATCAATTTCAAATCCGAGAGCCAATACTCGGCCTGTCGGCTTGAGAGCCTAACTCTGACTTATCGGCTCGAGAGCCCAACGACGACTGACTAAACTCAACTTCTCTGTCCTTATCCTATACTTACACTATTCTTATTCTATTCTATCCTATCTTAATCTATTCCTATTCTCTCTTATGCTATCCCTAATCTATTCCTAAGCTATTTCTTATTCTATTCCTAATCTATTCCTATGCTATTCCTTATTCTACCTTAATCTATTCTTACTCTAGCACTTTCCCCTCCCCAGAGACGGAGAGTCCATGAGGCCAAAACGAGGGCACGACTTTGGGTCCTCACAGTATTATTCGCCATATAACGTTTATTCAAAGAGTTTAATAGGCCTCTGAAAGTCATGCCATCATATTGACAGAGATTTAGTAATGGATTCCAAAATGTTGCCGGAATCAAGGCGCTTCCACTCCGATTCGTTAAAACAGATTTTAAAGTATTTATTTATGCAGTAATTAGTTCGAAAACGATTGAGGGTTTTTTTACTTGGGTTAAGGCCAGACTCGAAGCGGCCCATCCCCTATATTTGAAGAGAGATTTGAAAATAATTTGTACTTTTCCCTTGGAATTGCTTGACTTTTCAATTATATTCAAATTCATTCTATAAATGAAACGTTTGTACGTATGCCCATATTATTATTGATTTTGATGCGATGATGATTCTCTCGTAAGTGAATCGACTGAATGCCATAAAAGAAATAGAGCATCTCGGCAACGCTCCCCCTTATTGTTACGGATGTTTAAAACTTTTAATCAAGTCTTTTAAGACTTTACGCGTAGGTTTCTTTTGTTTCAACAGAAGAACTTCAAGACAACTTACTTAGTAAAGCTAAAAAAATGATTATAACTAATTTTATCTTTCATTGCATTATTATTATTATTGTCTTTGGCTCGTTTTTCATTTTCTCAATTCAATGTTTATCTATGTAACTGGTTTGTTGGCCGGTCAGTTTCAATTTCATGGTACAGTAAACAAAATAATAAAAACATAAAAAGGAAATAAATAATATTCGGCTTAAAACGAATCTTTTGACACGCAACGCTTGCTTAATATATACGTCTTTTCAATGATTTTCAGTAAGTGTGGCAACGTTAACAACTTTAACAAAGTCATGTAGGGCTTAACAAATTATATGATCAGTGTGCTTAGATCTAAATGCAATGCATTTATATACAACATAATGCAAAATGTCCAGTAACTTGTCAAGAACGAATGCAATAAACTTCCTACGCTTACATGGTCCGGATTGTCCACATGACAAATACAAAAACTTGATAAAACAAAAAACAAAAAAAAAAAAAAAAACGTTTTTATCATAAAAAATCTATAAGCAGTGGGATAATGATTGAATAAAATTCTGTTGCTTTAATCTAAACGTTAATTTACCTAATTTTTGGACATAAACTAATAATAGTATTGAAGAATAATTTCTGGTACCGTTCATTTAAAAAATATTTAAACGCATTAATCAAACACACGACGGACGAGCATTGCTAAATCGTTCACGCTGTTAAGGCTAACCAGAAATGCATACATATTGCGTTCGTATTGTGCTTAAAATGGACTCCATTTAGTTGCGCTATAAAAAGCTATAAGAAAATCGAATTTCATTTTGGCATAAGTTTGTTCAGTTTGCTATCGAGCATGAAAATGTGTAGAATTTTATCGCCTTCTACCGTGAAACTGAAAGCATGTGCCATGCCAGATGGACACACGCAACAGCACAAGGAAAAGGATAACTAAAGGAACATGCCTTGTGCTTCTCTCCACGTAATAACAACATTAGTATAATAAATAACATTAGCATATGAACGTAATATCATAAATGTACCATAACTTGTATTAAAACTTAAAAAAGAAAAGGAAAAATCCATTAAACACCAAAGTAGAATAAAGAAAGTTTTCATTGCATATAATAATTTCTCTCTTTCAGATAAATATTTTTATTTTCTTGATTCATTAAGTAATTGATGGAAATTTTTTCAATATCGTATATTTGTTATTCATTAATACTTTCATGTTGATGAGATTATGATTATTTTTACATATTTGCAAAATTCATTTATATTTAATTTTTATGCAAATATGAACACACTTCCACAAACGTTTTGAAATTTCTTGGCTTTTTTTTAACTAGAAAGCACACCATTAGAGCGTAGATGTTAAAAAATGTAAACTCGTTTGCTCGTCCGTCGTCCGGCCAAAACAATTTAACCATGCCTTCGCATTTATTAATTTTCTGGGGGTTCGCGATCTTGTGATAGGAAACGCGTTACCTGCCGAACAATTATTTGAATGAACTTTAAAGCTAAGAAATATCTGTAAAATCAACTTTGTCGATTTTTTCTATACATTCTTAGCGGATAAGTGTTGTAGGTGTAATCAGTTTGTATATATGGAACATCTTAAGATGACGGGTATTTCGAATTCGTTTTAAGGTAAACATAGCTACTTCTACTTCTTTTATATCTTGCTGTTGTTACTCAATGCTTTTCTATTTGCCTGATGGTCAGCTTCCAATTTCATGCTACAGTAAATTAAATAATAATAAAACAAATGCAACATAAATTTTTCAGAGACGTGCCAACATGAATTTATAAAATATTGAATTCGAATGCTGCTGCGAAGTAATTTTTTTTTTTTTTTTTTTTTTTGTTTATTTTCTATATGCCATATAGGATGTAGGAGACTAGCTTTTGAAAAACATTTTTAAGACATAGAGTTGGACATACGGCATCCTATAGCATACATCCCACCTTGTGTATGTATTTTTGAACAACTTGAAACTTAGACTATATATATATATATATATATATATATTATATTATCGCAAAACAATATAAAAGTCAGGCATTTTATCATGTATTCTTTCGTGTAGTGTATAAGTTACGAGTTAAGAGTTTTAAAAAGGTATTAACACAGGTAACGGAGAGATATCTTTCAAACTGTTTGCATTTGTGACTGCTACGAGATGACGCGGCCCGGCAATCTCTTATATATATATATATATATAAGGTCATTTGGTAAACTGAGATATATATCGCAGTTAAGCAACCATATCGGGAAATTAAAGCGTTCTTCGCATTTTGTGCATCTATCATGCAAACTATAAAAAATTTTGATCAGTCCTACTTCAAAATTAAATAATTAGAATTATTTCTCCACTTACCTCTAGATTGCGCGGTATAATTAGTTGTGGAAGCAGAAAGCTGCAATCATTCATTCGATTTTACGAGGACTTACATATTTGATCTATAAATATGATCATTGCAATAAAAGTAGACGAACAGAAGGACGTGAGCAAATCAATTTCGAATTTTCAGCTGATTACTTATATATATACTTATATATGATGCGTGTATAGCGTTGTCGAAACGGCAAAGGTAACAACGGCTTCAATACTTCACCCCTGACCTTCAAAAATCAACGCTTAGCGAGTTAGTCACACAAATCTTATCACCCAAATATATGTATTTGTCATTGCATCTTTGACACTTATTCTCCGTGGCTTCGTAGGCAGATCGCCGTCGTAGGACATCGATTTTTAATCGATTTAACCTTATCTGACAGTGTGCGCGCCTATCCGCCATCTTCTTTTGAATCGCACATCAGATACTAACATTCTTAGTTGACGATCACAGATCAAGCTCAGAAATTGGCAATAGCCAGAAACTGTGCGTTACACAACGCCCAGAAGAACTTGAGATAAAACCATCTTTTATTGCACCGATCGATTCGGAAAGTGATTCTGAACTAAACCTGCCTGTCTATCCGATTTCAGCACTAAGTTTGCTTGGCTGTCTGATGTCTGTACATGGACGGATACAACAGCCTGGTAAAGGCAAAATATTATCAAACGTATTGTGATCTTTCCAAACTCTTATAAGTTTAAATATTTCCCCGATCTGCTCATGTATTTGCGTAGTGCTTTAGTGTCTAGTATTACGCTTTAATCAAATTCTAAATGTTGTTGTTTTCTGAAAGTATACCGTACAGTACAGTATCCTTCAAACTGCATCAACTTTCGAAAATTTTCAATTAATTAACACATGAGGTTTCATAAGATTAAAAAAAAAAGCATCAAAATCATTAAAAGGAGAAACAAAAAAGCACAATAAAGTACGACAAACAACTGCTAGACTATATTTGGTTTTTTTATTATATACGAAATGAGTGCCTACGTGCGTTGTATCTACGCGTTAACATACATTTCAACAGTAACCAAAAACTAAATTCGAGTAAATCTTTTGCTGTGTACACGCATAAACTGAAACGAAATACGAAAAGGAAAAGGCGTACAGATTTGTACTTGCATACATACATACATACATACATAGATTACTATGAGCGCATGAAACGCTGGGTGTATATTAAAAGCGTGTACACAGAGTGTAATCTGAAAACACAACACTTTATTATTTGAGCACGTTCCAACTAAGATCATTAATGCAACACTTTACTGCCATATCTACTGTTTTTCGCAAAATTTGCACTCGCACGCACATATACATACAAATATGCACGTTTAATTTGGTCTCTACAGCCTAACAACGACATCAATAGCCAGCTTTCGTCAACATCATGATATTAAAGTAATTACTGCCTTTTCTCGCTTTATAAATATTTAAAAGAAGTACATTGATGTAGAAAGAAAAAAAAAACTAAAAACAAAAAACAACGACAACAACAAAAAACAAAAAACAGAATATTACAAGCAACAAACGGCAAAAGCAAGCGTACACTGGTCGAAACGAATGAGTGTAGAATTTTTGCGCGCTACTCACAATATTGTAGGGAACAACAAAAAAACAAAAAAAACAAAAAAAATAGCCGGCAACAAACAATCACATCGAACAAGTGCTTTGTAGGGGAAGGCAACGAAATAGAGAATCAATGAGACAGCAGACGACGACTAACTAATAATAATAACTAGTCTGTGTTTGCCTTACACAATGGCGAACAAGTTTAGTTTAACGCGTTACGCACACACACACACACACACACACACACGTAAACAAACGCAAAAAATACTTGATAAATAGACGCAGGCACGCAAATTGCAAATAAATATCAAGCAGCCGTTATATGTGTGTGCAGAATGAAAGAACCCAAATGCATAATTAAATAAATTAGCATAAAATGTTTCATTCACAAAACATAACATAAAACGAGTTGAACCGAATTTTAGAAACCTTCTGTTTTTTCAAAAAAATGTTTTTTAATTTTATTTTCTTTTTATAGGAAAATCCTTTCAATCGTTTTAAGCAGTTGTCTTTGCGGTTTGTTTGAATGGTCAATTAAACCTTAAATAATTTTGAAACTCACTGACTAAATGAGTACAAGAGGCTTTCGAAGACAAATGAATTGAATAACTTAGCGTTCAAGTTCCAATTTAAAATCCAAAGTGGATGCGATCTTTACAGGGGTCAATTTTCTTCTTTACCATCTACACAATAAGCTAAACTAAGAAGACTTTTCGTATAGCGTCTTGCATATGATCAATTTTATATTTATACAATTGGGGAACATCGCGAAACTTGTTGTATAAAAAATGTTCCGCCTTATTTATATTGGTTTTTTTCGCGATTAGAGGCGAGCTCTTTCGCGAAAAGTAAAAAAAAAAGGAAAATGTAGTTGTAAGTGGGGTCTTCTTGAAAAATTCCCATTATTTCGATTAGTTTGAACATCAATTCTCTGGAAATACGAACAAGAGGCTTTCTGTTCGAAAAAAGAAAGAATTATATTTGTCCGAAAATATCCTTTTCATTTCGCTTTTCTTTTTCTTGGCCTAAGTCTTATTTTATTTTGCTTTCGCAATGCTATTTAGGTTAAGTTCATTTATGGAATAGTCGTAAATATTTGGCAAAAGGTTCCAATTCTTTAGGAAAATTCTTTGAACCATTGCTTCCACTGAAGAATGTGAATACATACATTTCGCTATAACATTTGCGACACCCCGATGGAAGCTTTAGAGATCTTGCAAAGTGGAAATATAACATTCGGAATCCATGTAAGCATGTCCGGCTATCCATTCGCGTGTAATGCCTGCGATAAACATATTCAGAAAAGACAGACAGAAAAGATCGGCCACGCCCACCCAATATAGTATATAACTTCGAAATTTCACTTTTTTCCTGTTTCTTTTTTTTTTTTTAATAAAGCTTCAGCCACAGAAGAAAATTATAATTTTCTCCATTATTTCCCCATTCGAAGAAGTTGCCAATCTTTGGAGCATGCAATTAACCTGATTGAGTGTCACTTTTTTTTATTTGCCCTAACAAATAATTTTAATCCAAAATTGCCATTATTTTAAGCTTTGGCTATACCTTAAATCTTAATTTTTCCACAACAAAATCTTTTTCATAGTCATGTTTACACTACACCCATATCATTTCTCTAGGAATTAATTGTTTAGAAAGAAACAAGAAAAAGAAGTGAAAATTTAGATTAACTTTTACGAAATGTAAACCATAATTTCGGACAAAGTGAATAAAATATTTATATATATCTATTAAAACAACTGCTAACAAAAAGTAGTTGTGGTGAAAGTGTTTTACTAAAGAAACTTATTAAGTGCCTAAGCCCTCATGTACATATTCCCGGTATCCTAGACAACTTATCTGCATGCAATGTAAAGAAAATCTGAAACTTCCACTAAAAAATACAAAATTTTAATGTGGTTGCGTTTTGTTTTCTCTTTTTTTTCACAAACCCTGTGCTGCAAGCATGCTAATTCAAACTAGATGCAAATGTTTCCCAAGGGAGAAAGTTAATAACTTTAAAGCATTTTTGTCAGTAATATTAACACGTAACTACTAATACATCTGACGGTTTTTACAAATATTTTCTAGTACGAAAGAAAAAAGATTTCATATAAAAATTCTTTTATTACTTATATGTCTATAATACGCAAAATATTACTTGAGTTGGTATCAAAGCTCCGCGCGAACATAACTTTCTTCCACAGTACGTACACGCACGCAATGAGAAAAAAAATTGCAAATTATATTTCGCTTTTCAAATCAATTCAATATACACAAATATATGTATTATATATGTATTTCCACTTTACAAATTTAATCCAATGGTTAGCATGCCCTCTCGGTGCTGATTACACAAAAGTGGGGCCTACAGACATTTGGCTGCAGTTTTTCCATAAAACCTATCTATGCAGCTGTGTGTATCCATTGATGATGTAAATGTTAATTATATTGTAATAAATATGCTATGATATGCACCGTGTATGCAAGATCAAGAAGTGCACACACGTTCACTGCTTAGTTAAAAAGCAATTTTCTTTTATTTTATGTTAATTGCTTTTGATGTAACACAAAATGGCAAAAATTTACAACTTACCTGATAGTGCGCTGAAACTGTTCACTCACAATAACAACAAATAGCGCCATGAGGCAAGACCGATATCTGTCTGTTTGGTCGTTTTTCAGTTAACTATAAAGAAATTTTGTAGAATACGAGAGAAAATAAAATGCAATTGATGCCAAACTTTTTGTGTTTACTTGAGATGGTCAATTCTCAAAAGTGTTTGATTGAATGGAGGTAAGGAACACGATCCGCTCTGATTGAAATAGTAAAATAGTCAAAACAGTGATTAACATGCCTAAGGCACTTTTTAGAGTTTAATTACATATGTAGCAACCACATGTGCTCAGCTGTGATAAGTTTATTGAAAATTTATATACAAGTGTGGCAAAGTTTGATATGTGGATTTAACTTGGGAGTTTGAGGATGCCGTCCCAGATTTTTAACTTGCTCGAGAATTTCTATGATTAAAAGATTCGTAAATAAGTGTAAGAAATGATGGATTAATACATGACCGATTAAGTAAGTCTTGGGGTCAACCCAAGCCACATGTGGGCATTTCAGAGAACATGATTAATTATGAGGGAATTGAAAATTCTCTTACATATATATTTGTAAATGTAATAACGAGGTTTTACCTATCAGATAATTTCAAGCGGAATGACAAAATTAGTATGTTTTACATTTTCGGTGGTTTTTTTTTTTTTTTTTTTTGCTAACGAAAAGGGTATTCGCCTTTATAATACATTCAAGTTAATTTTATTTAAATATTACGAATGCCTGAGGTCAAGGGGATCGACTTAAACCGAACTTAAACTTTGTTTTTTAATTATGCGTTTCTTCGGCTCATCTTTTTCATGTTTATGCAAATGTTGAAGTTTAATCGTGCGTATGTCGGTCTAAATTACATTTTTACAACAAACAAGATTCTTAATAGAGACTTGTTTGCCTTTACAATATAACGAATGCAATGATTGTATTAATGATATTATATTGTAATATGTATAAGTAATGAACAAAGGAGAGACTACCAGAGATCTCTGTTGTGTATCACACATATCGTATAATTTATCAAGTCAATTAATTTTAAAGGGAGCTTCAAGAGAAGGCGTCACATACACATTATGCCGTCTTGAATAATATTGTGGCTTTTTCATTTCAAAGAACTACAAGTTTTTACTTTGTCCTATCTCGACGAAGCATATGCTGGTTTCTTTTTTTTTTTTTTTTTTTTGAGGTATTGACTATGATTAACACATCTGTCGATAAGGAAAAGTGAACTTCATTGTAAGAATTCTTAAAATGAAAAAATTATTTGTTCTGGTCAATATACGTAATAATGTGTATATCTATCTCCAAATTCATTCCCTGTATTCATTTATTTATTTATTTAGTAAACATCATCATTAGTTAATCGGTACAAACAATATTTATAAATGAAAATATAATTGAATGCATGTAAAGTCAAAAGATAACGCAAAAAAAAGTTAAGAAAAATAAAAATGTTATACGCTAATGCGTAATTAAACTGACAGATAATGTGTCAAAGATGCAGATGCTTTTTCAACCTTAAACCTATGGTTAATGTATGCAATTAGCCCCATAACTGTACATTAGTATATGTATGAAGGAGGTTAGCGTATCAGAAAAGGAAACTTGCATAAAAAAGTCGCGGAACCGCGAAGAAAGCTCCTTATTTATGCGCCACTGAGAGACTCTAATTGGAGCATAATGCCTCGAAGAGCAAGATGGGGTTAACTTCTCGTGTTATGAGCTTGAACACACACAAAGGACAATCCTTAGATGTGCCTTTCATTTCTAAAGCGCCGGTAAATCAATCAATTTTAAGCGATTTTCATAAGGCGGAAGAGATATGGACGTGCACCACCGTACTCCGCACAGGACAAAAAGGAGGAGCTGCTTTTGAACAATTCTATCTGACAAGAATAGCTTGGAGCTCAGACACATGCTCTCAAACAGGTCTTACGAACGCCATATATAAACTTTCCGTTATGTAGGATCATCAAAGTCCTTCGACGGTCTTTTTATAAAGTGCAGCGAACATTTTGCTTTATTGACTGATTGGTTGATTGAACCAACTGCCGTCCATTACCAATGCTAATAAATCGCGAGTAAGAATTTCTACATCTGTTACACTTCGCGTAGAGTGAAGCAGCTTAACATTGTCTATGCGAACGTTAAAATATTACTGTACTGAATGACGCGAAAGGAAGGAAATAATAAGCAAAGGACCTAAATGACTGCGTTGTGACGCACTAGAAGAAACAATTGTCGCTTCGGAATGGACAAATTTATATACTACTCTTTATGTTCCATACGATAAGCAAGACGCAACAAGAAACTATTACTGGTCGATTTTATTGAGCCTATCACTAAAAAAAAAAAAAAAACAGAAAAAACGAAAGAAATTATGATAGCGCCTTTTTCTTTCTATGCAGAACTCGTGATCTGATAAAAAGCTTGCTTAGTAGTCGTATTGTGAGCAACGTGACAAAGGTGCCGCACGTATCAAGGCATTTTTTCATTTCTAGTTTCCACGATTTAGAAACTTTGTTTTTTAACACAATTGATGTTGAACTGTTGCACTGTAACTATTCCTTGAGACAGTCAAAGTCAAGACATATTATTTTAAAAAAAATATTGTCTCCTCGGTTATGTCGGTTGTGTCGGCATGGGTTACGAGTAGAGTGCCTCGTAAAATAAATGTGGAAAATTTCTGTCTTCTAACTTTTATAATTTCCGAGTAACGAGCAAAAACTCACAAATTTTTGTTAAGGAAAAAAGAAGTTGCGTTCAGTTTATGCTCTACTGCAGGCTTTTTCTCTAACCAATTCGGCCCACTTTCAATGCCAACCTCCATGCAAAAACTTTCAATGTTTCTACCAAACTTGATGTCGATATCTTCATTTTTGTGACCAGGAGAGTGCTAACAACAAACCCCTCACAGAAGGACAGACACGTATAAATCAACTCAGAATTTCACGCTGATCAAAATATATATATATACTTTATTGGGTCCCTGAAGCTTCCCTTTGGGCGTTACATACATTATGAAAAAAAAGCAAAATGACTACACATACCGCCATCTTACAGTGGTGCTTATGAAAAAACCATTTCTTTTTATCAAAAAAGCTTTTCTTTCGCTTTCTAAGAAATTTTAGATTGTATTCCTATGTCTCGGAAATTGCAGATGAGCGCTTGCCCACAATTGTCTTTCTTATGACATTTTTCATTATTTAAGCGTGTCATTTAAATCAATAAAAAAATAATTGATTTTGATTGAAAACCACCCGTGAATGCTAAATATATATATATATATATATAACGCTTGAAGCGTCCCAAACATTTATATGTGAATATTACAGTAATTTGCAGAATTTAATCACCACATCACCACATCGTGTATGATGTAATTAAAAATATTCAATTACTTGCTACTTAACCGTCTTCACAAAGATCAATTTAATCGGATATCATTGTCCTTGTAACGGAACACTTAGCAATCGTATCATAGACTAAGCGATTAAAAGCACAACCGGCTTTTAGCGAGCGTACAAAATCTCGCGTATCGATTGTAATCTGTGGTTTCCCGCTAATTAGAACAAAAGGTACGGGAAATTGAAATGAATTGTAGATTAAAATACAAATAGAGTCCGTTTAAAGGCTGAAGTGGAGATAAACCGGATAGAGATGTTGTGTTATGAAGTAAATCTACATGTAAACATTGGATTGAAAGTGAATCTCCCTCTCCCTCTGAATGAAGTACGTTCGTATATTCATTCGCCTTTGGTTTTTTCTACAACTACAAACGACTTATCAACATCGGCGGAGAACGATATCAGCTTTGTTACAAAAAGGAAAAGAAAAAACAAACTCTTACGCGAATCCAGGGAAACGAAAAAGTTTAATCTCACAAGCACACAAAGTACACAAAGAATTTTTCCACACTGTTCTCCTTTTTTTTTCTCTTTCGTTTTTTTTATAAAGAAAACATTGTAATGGAAAATTTCAATTGCTTAAAGGGTATAAGAAATAAGTGATGATTAAAAAATATATATAAAAAAAAAGTCGATTATCTCTCTTGGGTAAACAACCCAGCAAGTCAAACAGTAAAACAAAAACCAATCATTATGTACGTGAAAATGTAAGAGTAAGAGGAGTTGAAAGATACATTAAATATATTATTCATTGTTATATTGATAGATTGAATTGTGTAAATATTGCTTTATAATCAAATCAAGAAAAAAGAATTCTTAAAATATTATTTAAATTTCATAACAAAATTCTAAACCATTTAAAATCATAGAATAGCATAGTGTTTTAAACAATTTTGTAATGAATCAGCAGCAATAGAATAGAGAATGAAACTTTTAATTAAGGTCTCTGCAACAACAGTGTACGTGCACGTACAGCAATGCACACGCACACAAATACAAACACACACACACACACACACACACACACACACACACACACACACACACACACATACATACACATACACATACACATACACACATACACACACTCTTAACACAAAACTAAAATTTTATAAAAAAAAAAAAAAAAAAACATTTTCGAGTATTTATTATTGCATAACAAAAAATAGTAACTCAAGCATTTCTATGCTCTATTGTTCGAAACAGAATATTTAACGAGGAGATGGATTCGATCCTTTTTTTTTTTTTATGCTGAGTTATAGTACAGTAGTTTCCCTTTAACTTAGTTCAATAATTTTTACCTATAATAGTATTTTTGAAATCAAAGAAGCATACGAAGAGACAGAAGGAAAAGTCTTACATTTAATTATTTAAAAATAATTTGAGAAGAGCTCGTGAAATTTATCGTATCCATATAACATCGCTTTAACACACGTTTTTCATTTGATTTGTGTAGCTAACTATCTTTTACGTAAAACGCTTATAAGAAAATTACTGTTTGAAAATTAGAAAAATAAGAGATATGTCCTAAAAGCTTTGATCGATATTTGAAAAGAAGAAAGATCCAAGTTTCTATTTCTAGTTCCTTGCTTTTCAAACATAAAGGAAAGGAATGAAAATTTTGTAAAAACTGAATTTGATAAAATCAAATAAATCATGTAAATGAAAAATCGATTATTCAAAACATATTCATTGCTTGACTGAACTGAAAAAACTGAATATAAACTAACGACAAAATCGCGCCTAACATTAACAAAAGTACATTTATACTTATAGCCACCAACTAGGATTGCCCATATATTTATGTTAAGAAAATGTTTCCAACATGCTGAAGAAAAATCTATAAAATCTATATAGTCTTGATTAGTATGAAATTTTGAATTCTAATCTAAGAAAGTCCGTCCGTCCATCTATGTAACGGCTATGTGCTAGTCATTCTGCCGATCCTAAAAATGAAAATATCTGGAAAACCATTTGAATACTTTGCATGCAGGTTGTTATTGAAAATGCCACAAATCGATCAAAGGACACGCCTACAGAACAACATAGAATGAGAACGTCAAACGGTTTTCACAAACAAAAAAATATTGGATTTTTGTTTATTACCTGTTTATTACACGCGTCAGAAAAAACGATAAAAAAATTTCACGCACATTCTATGGATGATGCTGCGTAACTTATGCAAAAAGCGAAAAATCCATCATCTTCATAGGGTGTGAGGTTTTTTCTTGTTAAGGGAAAAGATGATGGGTGATTGCATAAGATTTGGCCACAGTTAAATTTAATTTTTTCACTTATTCTATTCCCTTCATGTAAAAGAGAAACTTATCTTTATACACATCTTCCCACGCACTGTTTAATTTGACAAGTTATTCGATAGTTTTTGTCAAGAAATATTAAAAAAAAAAATAGATTTTGTTTTGTGTACAAAACAGGTTAAATGATTCCGATCCAATCCCTTTTTAAGAGGGTTTCAACACGCACTAAAACATGCGTGTAATAAACGTCTTCAAAATAACAAGGAAAATGCAATGGAACAGACGGACGGACAAGTTTAAATCAATTCAAAAATCATCAAGTTAAATCTAGTAGTCTCGAGAAGAAAATCGATATAAAAGTCAACTTTTTTTGGACGTTGCACCTATCCACACACCACACAAATACAATACACACACAGATAATTATTAAGGAAGAAAATCGTTCTTGGACCTTCTTCTTCTCTTCCTTCATTTTTACCTGCTTTACACTGTCAGGTGAAAATCAAAACTTAGAATATTGAGATGTTACTTTAATACAATATTAGAAATAAAAGTTTCCCTATGTCCACAAGTTCGTTATATAAGAAAAAAAAAAACTCATTAGAGAACTCAAATTGGATTCGAAGGTGAAAAATTTTAGAAGAAAAGGCCATTTTTTTTTAATAAAAAGAAAAAGAAAAGGCCATTTTTTTTTAATAAAAAGAAATTTTTCCTTTTGCATTATTATTTATATCTATCCCAAGAAGCTTCTTCTTCGCGTCTTATAAGTTATATGCGAGACAAGATGTCACGCTTTATAATTTAATGCTGCAAAGTTTATATATATTAAAATAAAGGCTGTGAAGTTATATTTAAATATAGCAAGGACACAAACCAAAATTTCTTTACAGAGCTCTGTTAAGCCCTTAACAGAATTCTATAAAACGAAGTCTCGGAGGGATTTAAGTCAAAATTGAGTTAAAATATAACTTTTGGGACATTTTTTTTTGCAAAATATAATAAACAAAACATGTATTTATGTAAAGTCAGTATTTTTACACTATGTCATAAATGAGGTTGATAAAGAGAAAGTTTGCTTAGCTACTGTGGGCAAACCATATCCTGTGAAAAAATGAAACTAGCACAGCATGAATCCTCTACTATTAACCTTTCTAAGGCTGTGCAGCTTTCGCTCGGAGAATTTTTTATGGGTCTTTGAAAATTTCCGTACTTAACATAATGCAGGCCATTAGGTCCAAATAGGAAATTGAAGCATTTTGTTTTGGATAATGATCGTAACAAACAACTGAATATAATCCATCGGCAGACACGGTGATAATAAACGAAAAACTAAAGAAACTTCTCATTTATGACTGCTTGGAGATATTTCTCGATAAACTTGGGAATATCCCCTGGAGGTATTTAAAAGCTCGCTACAAGAACGATCCTGTCTGGCTTACTATCGATACATACAACCTATGGATACATTTAATAATGCGTCCTGGCTAACTTCTTAGAAATACTTTGTTTTACGTTTATTGAAAGCTCTTTGGTATTTTCACGCTTACTTTCTAATATCATAGGTCTGGTGTTGGATTTTAGGGTCAAGTATGTGTGTATCTAAAAGGGCTGATTAATAGGGTTACGGTTTAAGCTTTAGGTACACCCGGCCTATATACCGATTCTAGGAATCAAGTTCAAAATATGCAGTGAACACTTGCACAATTTGCACACTTCTTCAGTAGTTAAACAGAATAACAAAAACTAATCCAATTTAATAAATTTTTCCATAAATGGTTTTTTTATGTACTCCGTTCGCATGACCAAATTACATTTAAAGGGATATTTTAAAATAAAAAAAAGGAGCATTTTTATGCATTACTTTTATATCTTACAATAATTGTTATATGTAACGTAAAGATTTTCTTATAAAATTTTATTTTATTTTTTAAATTACACACAATTAAACAACAATTACTTACGTCCGAAGATCATTCACATTAAACCAGAATCAAATGAAACGTTATACTAACTTTTAATGAGCCAACAAACATAGCGGATTGAAGGTAGTTTAGTTTCGCAAAGTTTCCTCGACTAATGGGGAGAACTCAAAGCTCCTTTATATTGCTGTGAAAATTTCAAGTTAAATGAACCATTTCAACCGCACATACGAAGTAAAGCATGTAAAGGGTCAGGGTTAAAACGATTTTTACTTTTCTTTTTTTTTTTTTACTGATTTTATGTACGCTACAGTTTTTATACCCATCACCAAAGGATGAGGGGTATATTCATTTTGTCAAAACGTTTGCAAACGCCCAGAAGGAAACATCAGAGTCCCCACCAAGTATATATATATTCTTGATCAGCATCAAATTCTAAATCGCTTTAAACATGTTCATCTATCCGTCTGTCCATCTGTATAATGTCTTCTTGATCACTTACAACTCTTGAATGCGCGTAAACATGTCCGCCTGTTCGTCTGTCCATCTGCCTGTTTGCGCAACTTTTTAGCATTTGTGGTATCCCGCTAGCGGAAATGACGATATCCCCCAAAAATTTGCAAAAGAACTTAGAATTGACTTAGACATTTCAAAGGACACGCCCACGACGCCCATATGCCTTTACGACAAAAACTTTTATTTTGGAAATAGAAAAAATCAACTGCGCCCACTCCCTATTATAGACCATAAAAATTTTATTCTTTTCCTTCTTTTGCATTTTTTTGAGGCAAACGATGGTGGGTATAAAACATTCTGTCCCAACCGAATTCAATTTTACTACTTGTTTAAATATAAAAAAGAAAATCTACGGTGAGCAAACGAACTTAACCGAACTCTCATTTGTTTGGAACATATTTGTAATGCCATTAGATGAGCGCAACAGCAGAAATCGATTTTTTTTTCTTCCGTAATTCATATTTGGGTGTGCAAAGTGTATGAACCTACAAATAGGGATAACGGTTAAATGACTAATAAAAATAAATGAATAAATAAATAAAGTAGCAGAAGAGTGTAAGAAAAGGAAATGTCAAAAAAAAAAAGTTTATAAGCAACTCATCTCAATGAAAGAAACTAAAAATGTCTCTCGTCCAAACTATTACGCATTGAGCGAGCTATGTGCCCATCAGTTTATCTGTGTTCTTTTTTCAATAAGTTAAAGTAAAATTTCCCCTGACATTGTTCGCAAAAGTTAATTATATTTCATAGCCAAACAATTGTAGTTCTCTGTACCCAAAATGATTACATGATAGCAGCTCCGAATTTCGTGCACGTCACATTGAGTAGTGAAGTGAAAACTTTGGCCAACTTTAGCAACAAAGATTTCATGTACTCGTGTAGACATTTTCTTCAAGAAATGGCGAGTTATACGTCTTAACCGCCTAACGTTATGTTTTCTCGCTCGTTCTTAAAATTCAATTTATTTGCATTCAACACTTACAACTTACAATGGGGGCACATGTTGGAGTTTGAGGAATGGTAGGTAAACCAAAAACAAACCTCATAATAAGAAAACATCTAGAGAAGGAAGAAGAGGAAGAGCTATGGTGACAATAATGTTAGTTTGACTTTACTTTTTCTACTTTTTTAAAGTTAACACTACCGCAACAACGACAATAATAACAACAACAACAACAACAACGACAACTTTTTCTACATGATTGTTGTTAGCTTGTTATCATAAAAGCACAAACTTGTGCAAAACACAAATAAAAGAAAATCATAAAAGTAAGAAAAAAGCCAAAATAAGAAGAGAATAAAGTTTTCATTCTCCACTGTTTGATTCTCTAAAGAGGATAATCTTTAAATTAAATTTTTCTTTTCTTTTTTAATTTTTTTTTTTTTTTCGCGTCGAGCAACATTTTGAATAAATGAGTTTGGCGTAGCAGAGAAACGACCAGACACGAGAAAACTTCTTAAAACATTTTTCTTATTGAATTCAAAACCTTTCTCGAACGAAAACGGTTGCAAAAAAAAAAATAAAAATAAAAAAATATTCGCTTAAGAAGAGAATTTCTTTTTTTCTATTTCTGTTTTCGAAATTCAATAATTTTCTCATTTTTTTCCCATTACCGAAAGATGGGGGCTATCATTCGTTCATTCTATCAAAACGTTTGCAACGCCCAGAAGGCAGCATCGGAAACGGCATAAAGTACATATATTGTCGATCAACGTCAAATTCTAAACCGATTTAAGCACGTCCGTCTCTCTGTCTGTCTGTTGTAAACATTCCCCTGGTCGCAGAAATTAAACTATCGACTTCAAATTTGGCCGACACATTGGAAGTTGTCCAGCGCAAGCTGAAAAATGAAAATGAAGCAAATTGGTTGAAGGGTACGCCCACAGCATCACGTAAACTGAGATCATCTCTGTTTTCCAAATGGAATAAACAACTGGTTTTTGTCCATTACTCATACAGTATAGCAGATAAATGTACAAACATTTGAACGCATATTCTATGGGCGATTCTGTAGCATTTGTGTATAAAATGGAAACTATTGACCACGCCTACCCAATATTATAGTTTATCAAAGTCTAATTTTTTTCACAATACCTTGACAGTTGTCTACCCACTATTCAGGCGAATAGCTTCACGCAAGCGATGCGCATAAAGCTCGGATGAAATTCCCTATTTGTGACTTGAGTCGACGAAATAAATACATAAGGCACCAGGTCACAATAGTTGAAGAAAACTTACAGCTTTATTCTGAGCTCCATAAGAATGATGTTGCAAGTTGTAAAGGATTCTTTTTCGTTTTTTTGCTTCCTTTAGCAATTGAAATCGGAGAATTTTTTTTTTATGATTATTGGAATTTGAGAGAAAACTAGGACAAGAAATCTCGATCAAATGCTTTTCTTACTGGCTATTAATAGCACAATGTCAGTTATATAGGGAAAAAGGGAATATTTTCAAAAATATCGAAAATCCTTTGATGAATCGTGTCATTAAAAATTATATACGAGCTAATGACGCCCTCAATGAACACTTTCCATTGTTCATCAGAAGCTAAGATCCTAAATGAACTTAGCTTTCGCCTCAGAACATCATATGAGAGTTTAATACATAAAATCAGTCCATACATGCGTTTGCAAGAATCAAAGAAATTTGATTCAATTCAAAAAAATCTTCCATGAAAAATGTAATGTTGTAATACCGGTGGTATATATATGATATATGTGTATATATATAATCTTAGTATTCGCTTTACTCAATCTCCTAACAAGTGTGTGATTAGGAAACAAATCCGAATATTCATAAATTTAATTTAGACGATAAGCATCAAAGAGTCGTTCGGTTTAAGGGAAACATTATCTCCTTACTTGCCTTTATATTATCTTTTTGCCCCACATTTTCGTAGAAAGCGGACCTATGTTCATGAGATAAACGAAATACGGTATTAACACTTCAGTCTATTTTTGAATTAATGCAATTTAAGTAAATATACCGAACTTCAGTATCTGCTATGATTTTGAAGGAAATGAGTCGACCTGAATAAGTCAACAACAATATCATAATCAATAACAACAATGTAGGAAGTACACTAAACTCTGCGACATTTCCTCGATAATAAAATGAAAATTAAACTGCAGAACTAATTTGATTGATTTAATTATATATATATGAGTTAATTAATATTATTTATAAATATTCCTCAACTGCTTTTACATGGAAAAAAATTGAACACATAGTTGGTTACAAGTACTTAGATATGTAAACAATATTCTCCTCTTATCGTTGCAGATACTGTCGTTTTATGGCGTAAATAATGGAAATCAATATTCGATAAATAAAATACGAAAAAAGAAAATTTATTTATTATTGAAAACAAGAACAACTATATTCTAACAACAGCAACAACAGCTGCGAATAACTAACCACTTATAACAACAACAACAACAACAACAACAACAAAAAGGTAAGCAATAATGTTTTTTATCAAAGTAATTATGCATTGATGTGAAGGTTTTTAATTTTTAACATAAATTCAACGATTCTTTGTTATGAAATTAACTGAATAATTTGAATACACGTGAACAAAAGTTAAAAAAACAAAATTAAGCTGTACATACAAATATCACGTACGTGTTATGGCCCTTAAAGTATACTAACTGCAAAAAAAAACAAAAAAAAGAGAGAGACAGAAAAAAGGTAGAAAATTAAATGAGCAGTTTTTACATGAAATCTCGTTTCTCTTTTCTTTTTTTTTTTTTTTTTTAGTTCATTTGTTTTTATTGAATTTTTAATTTATTTATGCTTCAACACCACCAATCAACGTATACCGATAATATGAAAAAATCTAATTACATGCATAAAGATCGGTATAAATGCTATGGATAACATTACAGTATTGAAAAATAAAATATTGCAATAATTGGAAATTGCTCTGCTCAACATCCGTTCAGGGAAAAAGATCAAAGACAAGATTCAATTGCTTTTTTTTGGGCTAATAAGCAAAGATCGGGAATGAAATGTACGATGCTCTAAATGCTATGTAAACGTATTTTCCAAAAAAAAAAAAATTCATTAAAGAAAAAAAAAAGAAAAACTTGGTCCTTCTTAGATAAAGCGGTCAACTTATTTTTCATTCGCCTACGATACGAATTTTCTTATCTCGAAATATTTGGAAAAGTAAGGCAGCTATAACTGGCTTGGTAAAATTTTGACTACTCATACTATACAAGTATGGGGCTGAACGGGAATCGTGTCTAAATCAGGTGAACTTATGAATCGAAGAAAGATTTATTTATAAGAAATGTTAAAACTTTTCCTTTCCTTTCGGGTTAATGCCGCAATTTTGTGAACTATAAGCGCACTCACACACTTAAACACAAACTTTGGATGCGTCTTATGGTAAAGAATTTTTTTGAATCAATTGTCTCCAAATTTGAAGTTCGAAAGGCGTGACAGCAATAATTCAGATGAAAGTAATACGAACGATGACATTAAAGAGACGGGTGATAGTCCCGAGAGTGAACTGGAACTGAATATTGCTAGTACGAGTTATGTCAATAAAAAATAAAACTTTTGACTCGCAAGTAACATTAAAATATATTTTTCTAAAAGTCATCTTGTAAAGTTGAAATGCATCTTAGTCCAAGGTAAATAAATTCCTCCATTTTTATTTTTGTTGGTCTTTTTTTTTTTTTTTTTTTTTTCAAATGTAAAATTGCTTTGAGAATATTTATGCTTCACTTCCATTTTTTAGTAATGTCGTCATATAGCTAATGAAACGTTACTGAATCTATGCAAAACGTCTTCACACTCACATACAGACAAGTTTCTGAAAGTCATACAAGCAATTGGCTGATAATCGATCTAAATTCGAATTTCTAAACGAAATCTTATATGAAATTGTAAACGCCGTCCAAGTCTAATATTTGCACAGCACTGTGCAGCCTACATATCAAATGTTATGAAATACATTTACGCTTAACTATAGAAAGTTTATGTTTGTTTGTTTGTTTTCTTTTTTGTTTGTTTGTTTTTTTAACCCAAATTGTACTTGCAGCACATATACAATTTAAAATAAATGGACTAAATTAATAGTTTAAAAATCATAAATAATCCGATTGGAATTTTTAAATTATTCTTTGAAGTAAAAGCGAGGATTGTTTGAAAAGTTTCCATCCCCAAGAGTGGAACAAGACTTGAAGGAATACAATTCAATTTTGCTAGTGAACTCATTATTTAGTCTACATGTTTCCCCTTTCAAGATTTATAAACAGACAATAATCGCTGGACCGTAAATTTGAAGACTACGATAATATGATGCAACAAATCGAACTTCAATTCAAGCAAAGTTTCATCGTTCGGCCAATCACTTGCTGCTTTTATTCCAATTCAAAGTCCGACTTCCCTAGAACTGAATTTCAATTCATATCCTTTCCACTCCTTGGGTAACGGGAACGGAATGATAAATAAAATTACAAGAGATCGCTTACTGCATAAAACTTAATGGATGTTAGCAGTATGTTGCTGTTAGCAGTATATTGCTGACTTCTATAAACCATTACATTACCATATATTACCACACTTGAGTTCCATGAGTAGTGCATGTTTGAAATCCTCTCCCAGCTAAACCGCATGAATAAAAATGTTTCCATTACATTTGACGCGTGTGGATAAGACTTGTAGGTTTTCTTAGATCATACAAATGTGCATGCATGAAAGAAATGGGCACACGGTAACCGGTAAAACAGGACAGACGTACTGGCAAAAGAGAGAGAGATAGAGAGAGGTAGAAATATAATAGAGAATAAAACGATAATTAAACTAAGTCGGTTGCTCAATGCCATTCAACAAGGCGACAACGTATTATATCTATAACAACAAAATTAAGTTTTGTAATTAAATTTAAATGAGACTTAATTTTTCAAAGATATGACTGAGTCACGTTCCCACATAAATTAATGAGTGGATTATTTTCTGATTATTCTAGCTTAGGTCATAGTTTAAGACAAACAGGAATGGATAAGGAATGGATCTGCGAGCGCCTTTGAATAAATAAAAAGTCCTGAAATTAAAATTAACCGATCAGTAACCGACAGCTACCTCAAGTTAATATAAGCGAGAGCTTTACACAGAAGTACAGGCTCCTTTAACATCAAAAGTCATTCCCTACTTAAATTTTACTACATGAACTTCAGCATATATAACGGTTTCGATTTAATCGCATTGATTACTCAGTGGTTCCCCAAACTATCTGAGAGAATTCTTATAAAAAATTTCTCCTACTTTTCTTTACAAGGAAAATAGAAATTGTTGAAAAAATACGCATTAATTATAAAAGTTTTTTTTAAAAATTTTTCGCGAATTTTTTTGCCTGCAGCTCAATCATTTTTCCGTATTACTGTTTACATTGAAATGAAGAAAATAAAAATATACAATTTTGTTATAACTATATATTTACGAAAAAAACAAGTCGGGAAAGCGTGACTTTTAAATACTCTAAATACGAGATGTAAAGGAACATTTTTTATGGGACACCTTATATGTGAGGTAACCTAAAACGTGAGATGACATAGTCCACCAAGCTTAGCAAAATTAATTCTCCTCTCAAAGAAGTTGTTATGATTCACGTACTTCCGTCATAAAATGCTAAAACTTAGACTGTTACCAAGTGAAGACCGACCTTTTATGAAAATTCCCATACAGGTTGGACCGCAAAAGATAGACCTATATTTTCTAAATTTCTTATTAAGAATTTTTATGCCCTATAAAAACTTGTTCTTCAACGGAACTATCGAATATGAACTTTTTCCAAATATGGTGTTATAAGAGAAGAGAAAATCCTAGAAACGATCGTGCCGAATCCATTTCCAGCGCCGTCCGCTCTTGGTCTAAAATATAGGAGTGTACCAAACTTCATCGAAATGTCTTACAAATTGCAACCTAGAAGTTGAATACCACAGGGACGGATATCGGACCTTGAGGACGCCTTGAGTATACTCGTATAATCATTATACGTCCTATACAGTACGTGCTGTAGCGTATAATGAGTAAAACCACAACCAAGCATCTTAGGGGATCATATGGCCAAAAATTGGGGGGAGTTTATCATTAACGCAAGCGTTTACTTTTCACATATTTAGATTTTGAAGACTACTCGGCTAGTTTTACATACGAAAAATGCGCGTTTAAACTCTTCCTAATGGCTTAAAGCGAGAGACATTCGCGACCTATATAGTCACATGCAAACATTCCTATCTGGGGTGCACTCAAAAGCAAAGCAAAAACGCAGATTAAAGTCGATTATAAATTTAATTTCGATGGGTAACAACTAGCCGACGTCAAGAGAGACAGACGCTTTGTAAAAGACAAAGATTTTCGAAGAGAAATAATGTGGTGTTTGCTCATTGTAATCAATTGTCAATGTGACTAAATTATTTCGCATCATTATCAGGATCCTTGAACTCGTTATGCTGCATCTATCGTTCTGATCGTTATCAGAATGCCAAGCGTTTCTTTATAATGAATAGTTATGGTCCGCGAATTTTGCAGACTCATTTTTAGCAAACAGTCAAACACAATGAAATGAACATCGGATGTTATATTAATGCAGATCCATATAATTTATGGCCCTATATTGCTAACTAGACAAGGTATATATGTTTATGTATATATGCACGTATATAAAAACTTTAATACTTATTTAATATGCTACAGTAACTTACATTAACCATATAAGCAATATAATGCTTTAAAAGGTGTTGTTTTAAAAAGTGCATACTTCACATCCTCTTATAAAAATCCAAATAAGATTATTGCACAAAAAGGCAAGAACAAGCCGTAAGAAAATGGAAATAAAATAAAAGTTTTATTAGCTTACTACCACTACACTACAACTTGAGTTTCGTCTTAAAGCTCCTACTAAAGTTGTCTATACACGCCAGTCAAACAAGACGACCAAACTAGTTTTATCAGTCTATAGTTTATAGTAAGCAGAAATACATCTCATGGGAGACTCTACGAAACAAACATATTTCGATATTCGATATAGACTCCTTGACTTGCTTCTTCCTTTTGCAATGTTGCGGTTAAAGAAATTGTCCTAGAAAATTGAAATTTATTCAACACGATCTTAAAATGAATGTCCAGCAATCAACTTCAAAGCACGACATCAAGGGATTGCGCGCTAATTATCAAATAAGAATTAAATTTTCAAAAAAATTTATTCACATATCCTAACGAAGGTCTTAAGTTGAAAGCAAGAAGGGAACCGATCAATCACCTGACAAGCCTTTGCAAATATGTATTGTGCCTGCCTGATTGATTGGTGGTGGGTGTGCGAGATTCGTCCCAAAGGTAAATATGTAACTTTCTTGCTGTCTTTACTTACGACTCATCAAAGTAGTCATGCAACAATTTAATGCAATGGGTAGGTTAGGTATTCATTTATGTGTAGAAGCGCATAGATGAGCAGTATAATAAAATTCCACGTATTTGTTTCTTAGCGGTGTTATATAGCCATTAACTATAATAATGGTTTTTTTTTTTTTTTTGCTTACCCCTGTAATAATAAAAAATAAATTTAAATGAAAAAATTTTCTCAAGTAAAAACACGAAACTATTAAAAAAAGGTTTTAATGTTAGCTTAATCGACAATTCGACAGACAATTGCATTTCTTTGTCTTATTTGAACTGATGTGTTACAGGATGGACCTTGAAGTTGGAAATAAAATACTGAAAACAAGATCTTCCTGCCTATAAAGTCTTATGGGGGATGTGTAAAAAAAAGTTTTCATCGCACTGAAATTTTCCACCTTTATTTACTAGGCTTGAAAGTCGTGTCAGGCCTTTCTCAAAATACAGCTTTATATTTGATCCGATTCATCTTTAGTCAATTTTTAATGACAAAAAAATGTGTGAATATAGCATATGCTATCAGAATCTCAAATATTTGCGAGACCCATGTATTTTGAATGTCAAGGCACATAGACAATCATCAAAGAGACTTTTGAAAAGACAGACAGACATGCTCAAATCAATTCAGAAAATGATTTTTACATCGATTGATATAATAGAAGAGTGAATACGTGCACATATATTACACAGACAGAAGGAAAGAAGGACATACCCAATTCAAATCAGAACTTGATTTTGTATCGATTGATATAATAGAAGAGTGAATACGTGGGCAAACATCACATAGATAGACGGAAGGACGAACGCACATACTCAGATCAATTTAGAAAATATCGATTGGCATAATGAAAGATGGGTCTATTGCAACTCTTCTAGACGTTGCATAGATCCGCGCAAACTTAGCACACTCCAACAGCACAAACGCTACAAAATACCTATATACATATAGGTTTTTTTATGATCGTAACCAACAAATGTTGCACGGTTGGTTCTTTATTGCTTCTTTAAAGCAAACATTAAAATAAATAGTATTTTATTTCCACACTGAAGAAAAATTTTAACATTTATATGTATTTAGTTACCCAACATAAATTTATGAAACGCATAAAATGTATTCCATTTTTTGCTGCAGCCATACCACTTATCATTTATTGGTGGTTTTTAAAAAAAAATGCTTTTTTTTTTATTATAATAAGTTTTACTTCTACTTCTACATTAAGTGTACGCTTCTACCCATGCGAACACGCTTGGCAGATATAATATAAGAATTGCTTATGTTTTTAAAAGTTTTCTTTGAAAACTTCTCTGCACACAAGCAATGTTGCATCTATGTTGCATGATTTTGAGATATTTCGTTTTTTCTTTTTCCTGATTGCTTCTAATTATCTTTTGCAATTGATTTTAATCGAAAGTCACGTTTAATATGATCTTTATGGTTCGCAAGATATATATATATATATAAGAAAATAATAATAAGAAACTTTGTACTCGAGATTCTTTATAAACCGGATGTTTCTCTTCAACAAGAAGTCGTCAAAAAAATAGTATACAAAATTATCAATTAACCGATTTTCACACGAGAAAGTTTTGAAGAAAAGTTTTTAAATATAATAACAACTTGAAGCTATGCGAAAATGGTAACAAATTCATTATTCGAAGTATTGTCAGAGGCAGTCTAATGTTTTAAGGTGCCAAAGTCAGCATAAATAGGCGACCCCGTTCTCGAACTAGTGTTTTGCAGATTCAACCCGGTACGATGGCCCATCATTGACAAAAAAAAATACGCGTTGATTTTCGAAAACAAATTAAATGTTAACTCTACGTCCCGCTTCATCAAAGCGACATTTTACCTCTAAACATTTTTTCTCTGACAATTATTACTTTGGTTTACTTGCCAAGACAAGAAGTCTTTGTAGGAAATACGTGTTCATTAAAATCAGTTTCTTAAACAAAAAGTATGTTAGGTTTTATGTTAATCTTTGTAGGTTTTTTAACGTCTCTTGTAACTCACTTCTGATGCATTTCGCTTTATTGGCCAGCAGTAGTCCGCCAGCATCTCAGAAATTAATTTTCTCTAAATATCTTTTCTTTATATTTTCTCATATTTTTTAATAAAACGCTCCCCGTGTTTATCGCTTAGTGCACCACCATTCCCCGAAAAGTCATCTGCATCATGTATGTAGAAAATGTACTTTCAGTTACATATAACAATTCAACTTTCACTCAACCAGCTCTTCGTAGTTGGCCCATTTTTCATTTTCAAAAAAAAAATTTACTGCTTCCATCGCAGAGGAAACTGGCGTCGTTAGGAAGGGCTATTGATTTAAGGACCACGAAAAATTTTTTCTCTAATCTTCGAATCTTTGATTCTGGGTATATTTTCGAAAATTTCATGATGACCCTGTCTAAGACGAGTAATAGTACTTTAAAGATATCCCGATTTATTCCCGGTCCAAAACATACTTCATAACGTACTATTTTGAATGAGTTTGACTCACCCACTCAACAACAATATTGTCGATATATGCAACGAAGGACTTTGTGATACTAGACATGCGATTTTTGTGGCCTTACCTACTTTTATTGATGGGTACGGCATCAAGAGATTAGGTTAATATCATTGTTATGGCAATATCATTATCTGTGTTAGGAAAACCAGAGCTAATTTACGTTTTCATTAACCGGATGGTTAAGCAGGATAACAAAGCCTATAAGAATTGACTCTTTTGGCCTTCGATACATACATATTGGTTGTAGACTAACGTCATCTATCTTTTGCCTCACTCTTTCAATTCATTACACACTAATACTTTAAAATAAATATATAGAAAAAAATTTAAACGTCTTGTGCAGGATAAAAAGATGGTTTTAAGAAAATTGTAAAAAAGCCTTTTGTTGTATTACTAGATTTCTCTTTAAGGGCAACTTAAGCACCCTAATGGTACACTTTTCAAACGTAAAGGCTGCGCTTTTATGTATAATAATACGGTTAGAGGAAGAACTTTTCGTATTTATTTTCTGCTCTCGTTAATCTGTTAGTTTTGAGAAAATTAAAAATTACGAATCTTTGAATGAAAGAAACATAGGAAAAACAGTGCAATTATTTACTTAAGAGGAAGAAAAGTTTGCAAACAGAACCAACTTCGGATATATTAATATATGTGCAAATACAAAAAAAGACTACACTATACTAGAGTTTCCTTTATAAGTGTTTATCGCCACATCTTCATCATATCCATCTCCATCCTCAGCAAGAGTACAATCTTATCGTTTTCATCATTATTAAGCAAATACGAAATTTACAGCAATTGTCTGTGACTTTATACTCCAACTTGTCTCCACATTTCTTTTAGTATTTTTTTTTTTTTTTTTTTTTTTTTTTTTTCAGAAGTCATCCAAGTTTTATCATTACAACATTGTTTTTTCTATTTCTTTTTTTTTTCATTTTTATCCCTTCTACACGATTTTATTATAAGTTGTGTTTTGTCACACTGTTCAAATCATTGACTGAGATGTACATGAAAAGCGATAAAACATTCTATAGTTTCTTTCTCATCATTGCTTACAATTTGTTTTTCATTTGTTATCATCTCTTGGTTTTAAAATTGAATGATTTTCTTCTTGCACTTGTACACTTATATAGTATGATTTTACTTTTTAGGAAATTGCATATAAGAAGAAGAAGAAGAAAAACTTATTTGATTTTTCGTTTGTTTTACTTTTGTGCATTCAATTGTTAATTTTCTATCCCTCCATCTTTTCACCTTACTCGCTCGCCCTCTCCATCTCTCCATCCGTCTAAGATTTCTTGAGAGTTTTTCCTGCTATATATATATATATATATATATATATATATATATATACATATGCAAACATTGTCGAAATGTGAAGGTATACTCAATTCACTATATCGATGATAATGTTCATATATACTATTCTTCAATTGATCGTTCCATACCATCTCCCTCCGTCTTGCGAATGTTATCAAAACTTCCCATCCCGCAAAGTTTGAGATTGAAAGCAGACACTTAGGCACTTAACGTCTGTGTGTTCGGTCAATTTGAACCGTTCTATATTGTTAGCTCACAAACACAATCACAATGTATGCCGATTTAAAAATTGATGTAAATATTCTTCAAAGTCATATGAAACTATGGTGCAAACATGAGACTGATCGATCATTGCGAACACGCCTTCAATTATTAATATACATTGCAATTTCTACCTCATATAAATGAAGAATTTCTACCGCTTAAAATGAAAAGTGTCGGAAATTCGATATAAAGTGAAAATAATCCTCTTTCTTCTGTTACTTTCCAAACTTATTCAATGCGCTGGCCTGTCGTTAAAGCGCATTGCAACGCGAAATGTTTTACAAGCGTCTTGTAAACTGACTTTTCTATTGTTTGCATTCTTTTTCGTTTTTTTTTTTTTTTTTTTGCTTTATTTAACTGGCTAACAGTCTAACTTGTTGTCTACTCTCCTACTCATTGAAGGTGAGCAACACCAAAAAAGCGATGTTTTTTCAATCGTCATCGATGTTAAGATAAAAGGAAATCTATATAAATTTGTGCATGAACAAGATTATTAAGGAATATTTAACAATTGATTGCATTATGGATATAAATGCACTTTATTTACAGACGAGATATATGTCTGTACTTCCTATATACGCAGTAATCACATCCCCTGCATTGCTTGTGTACTTATGATGCATCGTAAGTTCATTGGGTGACACAGTGGTGTACAAGTGTTACACGGTACCTCTGTTTTAGTGGCCTACCTCATCCATTTCTTTCTCTCATTGAGTGTTATTTATTATATCAGTGGATTTAGTTCGTACATTGTCTGTACTTGTATTGTTATGTTTGAACTGATAAACGATGTTTTCGATTTTCAATATTTCCTCAAAGATTTTAGACCAACGGAAAATAGCTTGAATCAAACAATTTTGACGTTCAGTACCAATTAGTGCTAAATATTTTCAAATAATCGTTACATGAAAAATATGATGCACTTTTGAAATTGCGTGAAATCGGCAAAAAATTACCACAAAAAATGGATACGAAACATTTTGGATCGAATCTGAGTGTGTGAGTAACTCCCTCCTCCCATGTAAAAGATCTTGCAAGAAAGAAGCCTCTATAGGCCAACAAGGCCCAAGTTTTAAATCGGAATTGAACCTGTAAATTTACTGTGGAAAGCTTTGAGTCCATTGCCTCTAGGTCTACTTGTCAGACTCCCCTATGCAGAAGGATTTTCATTAAAGTTAAGCTTTTATAAGAGAGCGAAATAGTAAAAGAGAGTTTGCCTAAAGCATTTCAAAGTCGACTTTGCCCGATTACAACGTTTTAATCTCTTTTCTTTATTATTTATTCATGTCATTCCAGCCTCAGATTTAGTGTAAGCTTAGGTTTATTTATTTATTTTGTGTTTTTTTTTTTTAATACGACAACTAAAGGATTCTGCTCATAGAGTTCATTTATTCAGGCAAAAAAAAAAAGTAACAAGTAAGACAATTGTATTCCGTCGTGACCAAATCTTTTATAGCCATCACCGTTATCCTAAAATGGGGAAAGAAGTAAAGGAGGAAGTCCATCATATGTAGTGGGCGCCGCAGATTTGAAATGGGCCCAGAATTTATATACTTTATGGTGATCTATGCCTTAAAAAAGTATTGAAAAAAAAAAATTAATTTGTGATGCACTGTAATATTGGTTAGGCGTGGTCAATTTTTTGCATTTTTGTACAGCTACTACACCATCGACCGTGGAATACATATTCCAATTTTTGTGCATTCATCTGCTATAGTTTATGAGTAGTAGTGTGAACAAAAACCAGTTGTTTATTTTTTTTGAAAAACAAAGATGTTTTCAAGTAACGTGATGCTGCGGGCGTTGCCTTCAACCCATTTCCTTCATTTTCATTTTTCAGCCTGCGTGCGAGAACTTCCAAAGTTTCTGTCGATTTTTAAGTCTATAGCTTCATTTTCGCGGGCAAGAGAATGTTTACAACAGACAGACACAGAGACGGACATGCTTAAACCGATTGAGAATTTGATGCTGATCAAGAGTATATATACTTCGTGAGGTCTCTGAAGCTTCTGACAAAATGAATATATCCCTCATGGTACGGTGATGGGTATAAAAAATAAAATATCCATTAACACTAATAAAAACTAGAGATTAAGTAAATACATCAAAGCAAGAAAAGTGAGATTTAAAAACTTAAACATCGAAGTCTTCAACTTTAAAACACAACAATAGTTAAGCGAAAAAAACCGGCTTTTGCGAGAGAAAATAAAAAAAAACGAATGGAAAAAGACAAAATGACTCCGCTGGGTGTTCTAAAGACTAAAAGCATTGCTTATAAACGTACAACAGCGAAACATTGAAGATCATATCATTACTGAAAGAAGAAGAAAAAAACAAAAAAAAAAAAGGGAAAATGATTTCAAGTACAAAATGTTGATTCGTAACCTAACATGTTCATTATCGTGTGCGCCTGCCTTATTGCATAACCTGAATTAGAGGAAAGACAGTATTGTGTTTATGATGGGGACCATAATGTAAAAAAGCAAAATGATGAGTACTGACGTTAACTTCTCACACTTATTTTTACACTGATAAAGATTATTATGCAACGATGCCGAACATTGGCAACAAGCCGCATTATTAAGGAATGTTTCTAATATTGTTTCGCTACACTCCCCGCTGCGCCTATACACTAGCAATATGCCATTATAATATAGGAATATGTGTACACCTACCTACATATATACGCACGGACGTACGTACATAAGTCTTTTCATTTTCTGTAAGGAGAGGAAAAGTGCATCATTTGTATTTGTATCGGCACAAAAGCAATCACGTAAAATTTTCTAGAATGATGAACGAAAGCATCGTCAATTGTTGCTCATATTAAGTAAGTAACAGCAATTGTCTCTCAACTTTATCGCTTTATGACTAGTATTATTTATGCACATATATATGTAAATATATATATGTAAGATTATTATACTATAACTGACTCGTTACGATAAGCAACCGCAATATTGAATAAACACAACATTGTTTACTGAGATAATCTAATGCGTATATTATATGTTTTAATATATTATTCGTTTTGTTAAATGCTGAATAAAATTGAAGTAGAAATTTAAAGCTTTTTCTCATTCGATTTGATTGAAACTTGATTGCGCATTACATTCGTCAGCATTAACATTTCATTTGAGACTACCACTGCACATAAATTTCTCATATATACGTACATACAAATTTCAGTATGAAACGTCCATTATGTGTGGTACAATAATGCAACCATATATTCATTAAGTTTCACACACATTTTTATTGCATTTTCATTATCGAGAAGAAAGTCTAACAACACAATTATAATTATGCTCCCTCTTGCTTAACATTCATGCATTCAAACGCCTACTTGCATACATACATACATATATGCTGCTGAGGAGATGAGACATTTCAACACAAAAACTCATCGTACGTTTAGTAGCTGTTGTTGTTGTTGTTGTTGTTGTTGTTGTAACATAATGAAGATGATGAAGTGTAATGAGTCTTTCTATGCTAATCCAAACATGCAAGTCAAGTGAATTGTGTTGATGCACATGCATTTGTGCATAATGCCAGTCATCAAGATCTATCGCTTTCTCTTTCCATCACATCTTCTCTCCTCTTATAATGTATTAATAAAATTACACCCATATTTGCAAGTATTCGCCTTTAGCTTACGCTACAATAATATGACTTTGAATTGAGATTTTTTGGAACCTTCTTTTCTCTCCCTTCCAAGCGAGCTTACGTTAAATTATTCTAAATTTTATTGAATTTATTTTCTCAGATCCTTTCCAGTAAATTTAGTAAAAGTTTTGTACTTTTTGCTGGCAGACCTTACTAGCAAAGAAGCAGAAGTAAAGAAACAAAAACTTGATTATGTGGGTTTTATATGCATCAGCTTTCGCTGCAATGTTAGTCGTTAAAATCAGATAAACATATATATAGAGAAGACTTTACAAAACAATTATTCGCTTGTTTTCCATGCAACAGTTCAGTCCATCCAATCCAGTTTCAGTTGTTAATGCTTGATTTCTTAAGAAAAGAAATTCTCTCTTGAAATTAATTCTCGGAACAATCCACATATGGTGCTCACTACAACGTGTGCATCAAATAAATTTAACGTAGGTAAGCATTGCATTATATATATATATATACATATATATGCGAATGAGTTGTGCTGATAACACTAAATAGCACGCACATCTGTTACTGGCTTTAGTTTGTGTTATTTGCATGCATCGCTTGCATTTTCTTATTAGAATATATATATATATTCTTCATCACCCTGAGATGCGAAATTGTTCAGTCTTCTGGCAAAAATATTTCTTGAGCCATTAGATAGTCTTTTTATCGATTACAAAAACGGTGGTGCGTGATCTTATCGTACAGGAAAGGCCGAAGAATAAAACCGATTTGATCTCAAAAATACAAAACTTCCCATTCTAATTAATGTCAGTAATTAATAGATTCCAATGAAAAATGCAATAAATTTCAAGTCAAGCAAATAAGGTTACAGTAGACCGGCTTATAATATGCCGATTCGTTCTGTGTTATATAAATCGAAGTTGTACGACCCCTTAGATGATATAAATGCTTGAGTCATCCACAGTCCAAGTGCGATTAGCTTACTTGTTATATTTAAAATAATTTTCTTTAATAATTTGGTTGAAGGTACTACGTGACAACAATTTTTTTTGTTGTTGTTAAATAATTAATACATTTTTCTCATAAGAGGAAGAGAGCGAGAGAGAGAGAGAGAGAGAAATATATAAAAATTTATTAATGCGGATTTTCTGTGGACCCCATTTTTAGGGCATGGTCAAAATTTTGTCGTAATATAATACGACTCCATCTTACATGAAGGCCATACCATAGGAGACTTTACTGCTTTTCGATTTTATATCACTGAGAACTAGTCTGAAGTTTGCATTTTTTCATCTAACAGATGTAGAAATAATTGCCTATCGATTTTTCTTAGAAATGTCATTACCTTTTCTACACCCAACTGTCGAACAATAACCTGTTCCCGTCTGAAAGTATTTTGTTTAAATTCTCTGTGTGTTCTTTCGATTAAATATACACAACGTAGTGTTTGAGAGCTTTGAACGAATTGAGTTCGCTGCAAAGAAACCCAAAAAAGTCATTACTAACTTTTCTCGTTTTATTCAAAGGCAAGTGCTGCTGAATCGTGGCAGGCATTATGATAACCAAAATGCAATTACACATGACGCAGAGTAGGCGAGTTATAAGGGTTTGGAGATAAATTCGAACTTATCCAGCAAAGACACCTACCAACTATCTTAAAAGGACTCTGCAAAGAGAACTCTATTAAGTAATTAGGGTTAAGATATTGTTGGTCTTGGAATCCTACTACAAAAAACATTTTTGTGGACACGTCATGAATCCATACAAACACTTGCCTTTGAAACAAGTTGGACCACATTACACTTGTGCTTTTCTAAACTATTTTTACCAAATTTTTAAACCGAACAAGCTTGTTTGGAAAGTATTTCCATAGAGATTCACAAGACATGGGTAAATATCATTGGAATTTTTTGTTTTGGCCGCATTACAGTCTCGAATTTGAGCATTTTTTTATAATCACTTGATGCTACCACACTAAAGTTGAAAAATGTGGTAGTGATAGTTTTTGAAAGCCAAATTTGAATTTATTTACCTGATTTGAAAGGCACTTTTATGTAGGTTCATAAGTTGTTCACAAAATTATCTTACGTTTCCTGAATTGGACGAGATAGGCTTTCAAATCCGACCATTTCTTGATCCTAGACTACTTAACAGAGCTTCGTTAACAGAGTTGGTAGTTGTCTTTGCTAGTTAAGTTCGAGTTTGTCTTATCACCCTTGCGGGAACCATTAACGGCAATGTTAGATTGGAATTAACAGAAGAATTGTTGCTTGTTGTGTGCCATATAAATAACTTCAGTCGAATGAAACTATAGATACGCTACAGACAATAATTGATGCAATCGAACCAAATAACAGGCGCATAAGTTATTATATTGCGATTTTTCAACATGATAATGTTCTCATGCATACGCAAAACTTATCTAGAAAACGTTAGCAGAACTGAACTTCTCCGCTCTATTCATCTACCATTGCTGCCTCACTGATTTCAACCGATGATTTATAGTCTTGGGCCAAATAAAAAGCTATTTGATCATCGTGTGGAATTTCTTTTTTAACATGGAAATGAAAAGCTATCACTAACTGCCCAACTATGATTTTTGATTCGAGGTCTTTCCAATTTGCTACCATCCCAAGGAATTATTATTACTTAAATCAAGTGGCAAATTCCGGTTTCATATTTACATACTTAATGCTATTTTAAAAAGTTATTAATCTACGATTTGGATCCTCACAAATGTTGAATGCCATTTGCAACATAAGAAACAAAACAGTTAACTTGCAAGTTGTGTTACGGATCATGCACACCCACACAGTTAGCAAAATACTTTCAAACTTCTTGATGTGAGGATTTTTCTAAGGATTTATTCCAAATTACAATATAAATTTTTGCTCCTTTATATGAATTCAAAAAGTGCAAATAGATTTAATTCCACTGGAAAACACATTTCATTCAAGCTGCATCGTGTAGTTTACTTAGCTTAACTGAAGCATTTCATTAAAAAGATAACTTTATATAGTAAGTGAATCTTGTATATCTATCTATACTGTAATAATTAAATTCTTGTCGTTTTTTTTTGTTTTTACTTTTTCTAGTTTTTTATTACTTTAAGGTTTTGTTTTCTGTTGTCGTTATTTCTCTTAATTAATTGCCTTTTATTATACAGTAGTGTTACAAGCTACACGCTAGTCAAGTGCTCACTTTCAATTGCCGGAGGTTGTATGGAGGCGGTACTTTAAATATGCATTATCGTTGTTCGGCCAGCTTTGTTTCCACCTATTCGGCTTACTTCAAGTTACACTAAAATATGAAGCTGAAGTAGCAGAGACAGAGCGACGAAAATTTGATATTCAGTCAAAATGTCTTCTCCTAATAGGTATCAAAATAATTTCTTGATGGCCTCACAATTACTCAAAAATAAAACTAAACATCTGAAGTTTGAAGCGCGTACGTAGAAATACCGGCCAAAAGATCTCGCTATTCCCACATTCCTATTTACTACAGCCGTAGCGCCCGCAATAGTTGCCTTTTAATTAATTACTTCCTATCGATTAAAAATATTGTGTTGATTAGGGCTTCCGAAATTCGTTCTAAATTGTGTATGGCTTTTTCCTTTTTTTTTTTTTGTACTTATTTTCTATCTTTGCTTTCTTGATTCCTTTTGTATTTTTCTTGATGAGAAAACTTACTTAATCCAGAAACATTTAATAAATTCATTTACGTTTAACATTTCAGGGATTAATTATAATTTAATTACTCTTTTAAAATTTTCTGTTTTCTTTCTTTTTCTCTTTGAACTTTATCCTCTTTTACTTTAATTTCACGCTGCTCTTAAGTAAAGTCTGATTAAACAAGTGCCTAATTTTTCTTATGACAGCAATTTACTTAGTATCTTGCGAGAGGCGAAAGAAATTTTCATATATTTTTTTTTCACGGACATGTGTTTAAAATATAATCTCAATATAATCAGATAAGGTTTTTACACTCTCTACCATCTAATTAACTATATATATTGTGCTATACATATGTGCTACGTAACGGATCGTTTACGTTTTCTTACAGGCGTTAGAGTTGAAAAATCGAGTTTCATCCACAAACATGTTCGCCATTTCATACAAAGAAAACAAATAAAAAGACGCCAGTTGGCCGCAGCCCACGATTAAATACCCTACATCACCCTACAGTTATTCATGTAACGAGTTTTCAAAGTAAGGCGGTATATGGGAAATGGTGGAGTAAGTAGTCCCCATCATTTTCAATAGCTCTCGTCTTTGTGTTAAAACATTTCAGTGTACCAAACTTTAACGAAATATGTGATATGATGATATGAACGGATAGGCATCCTTAAAACAAATGGGAACAGGATTCAGTATACCAAACCCTAACGAAATGTAGTGAAAATTCGATTGTACAGACGGAGAGACATGCTTAAAACACATGGCAAAACGATGCAGGGTACCAAACGTTAACGTAATATCGCGAAAATTCGGTGATATGGACAGAGAGACATTTTTAAAACGAATCGAAGCAGGCTTCCATATCGTTTGTTGTAAAAAACAGATCAGTCCGTCGTAAGTCCAGCTCGAAGTTGCATATATCCGCATAAATTTAATATGCATTCACCAAAAGCTGTAGGTAGAAAACTGAAAACAAAAGATTTGTTAATCGCATAGCTTTGTACTCGTACTGGTCAGGAATCAGGTTTTACAAGTGTATTATCGATTTTATTCGTTTTTAGATTTGATATTGTACTACACCCATAGTCAAAATCATGATTAATAATAATGCGCATTGAACGAAAGATGAAATAATTGATTCTGTATGCTTATGGATAAAACTAAATCTGAAGAGCCCACACTAAACTGGTCACATGATATTAAAATCAATCAGTAAATATAGAAAGGTTTACGGTTCCCCATAGAACGGTGCTTACGGAAGACCATTCAGGTCACACTTCTTAAATTAGCATTCCCAAATACGCACAGATGTTTATGTCACTCAAGATACCCTATAATCCAGAAATGCGATATTTTTCAATAGTTTAAGCTGTGAACACACCGCCCAGTGAAACGGTAGTATTGGTTTGTTATAGATACTGATTAAAGCTGCATATATAACGATCAGTTTATAAGCGAGGTGGTAGTCAATAAACTGATATCAACTAAAGTGGAAAATTTACTTCCCATATATGTAGTGGATTCGATAGAGATTTAAGTTAAGTGAAACCCTTTAATCTAACTTCACTTGATTTGTTGTTGTATTCCTCGGAATTATTAGCCTCTTGCTTATAAATATAGCTGTCAGTTGATCTTTTCAAATCTTTTTCTATATTTCCTTCATATCTATTTTTTTATACGTGGCAACGAATCGGTATATATGTATGTATATATATACATTAAGCCTCATAGGAATTCGTTGCCACGTATAAAAAAAAAAAAATATATATATATATATATATATATATATATATAAAAACAACTACGTCAGTCCTTTCCCAAGACATTCAACGTACATTTCAGCGAAGTGTATTGAATTTTGTTAATTATAAATACAAAAGTGTTGAAATAATTTGCCAAAACATAAAAATCGTAGCCCGGCTATGGGAAAGAAAAATACGAAAATTAATTTGTTTCCATGCACGTGATTTGTTACACGGCAGGGACTCAAGGCTCTCAAAGCTCAAGGTGCTCAAGGCTCAAAACATATTTATTAGATTATATTTCGTCGCTTGCCTATCTTGTTTGTCATTCAGACGCAAGTTAATAAAAACTCAAAAATTCGTTAAATAAAAACTTGATAAAATTCGAGTTGGAAAAAATGTATTTACTTAAACTGAAGCGCTAAGTGACAAAGTCATAAGCATATCTATCACACATAAAATTAAAAATTATTTCATCAGTTTATCATCATCATCAAAATGAAAAATGCTACTTAACGTATTCGCTATGCATTATCAAAATGGATTTCTTCACCATAACAGAAAGGATGAAAAGTCGTAAAATGAAGAGAAAGAAACAAAAAAAAAGAAGAACGAAGTTTTGAATATGTCAGTGCAAGTGACACACAAAGAAAATCCAGATCATAGTAATCATCATATGAATATCGATTAAATTGCAAATAGACACTTTAAAAAGAGAAAAGAAGAAAGGCTTTGAATTACTTTTTTTAATAGGAGCGACACATAAGTAAAGAAAATTCAATTCTTCTGCAGATTAGAACAAGAAGGAAATTTATAAATAAAGAAAAATGGAAAGACAAGAAAAGAAATTAAATAATGACTTTTCGAAATTTCTTATATTCGTCTCTCTCTCTCTTCTCTCTCTCTCTCTCTCTCTCTCTCTCTCTCTCCCGTTCATAGGAATAACGTAAACAACGACAAAGAGAAGGAAAGCATAAAGAAACATAATACACACAAGACTTAAATCAAGAGAAGAGAACCAAAAAAGCAGATATGATCTTCTTTCACACAAGAGTTTTATTAATTCGTAGCATTATAGCAGTTATGCTTTTCATTCATTTCATTCTTTCTTCTAAGAAACACATTCATCCAGGCATCTCTGTTCCTTTCGCATTAACGATTAACCATCGAAATTAACTTCAGAAGGCCCATAAAAGCTGTGTATTACAGATCGAACATAAACATGATATATCTATTCGTCCATTAGTTAGTCTGTCCCTCTATAAAATGTCCTGTGGAATGCAATCGACCGTTCGTACAAATGAACAACATATCGTCTTCAAATTTAGTTAAAACATTGGAAGATGTTTTACACGCAGGCTGGTACAGCAAATGATCCAAACCAATGACAGAACAAGGTCACAGTTTATTATAAATACACAAATATACAAATTTCTGCACATATATCTATATGAATAAAAGAATAAATCACACCACGCCCACCCCATATTATCGCAATTTAACTTTCTTCAACTTTCTTTGAAGACAAAAGTGTTGGGGTAGGGTACAGAAAATTCGAATGCAACCGAATCTGCTTTGTTCTGCCTTGTTTGCGATACTACGTAGCAAATTGCTGGCTGAACTTTAAGAGGAACTCAAAGGTTAGATGTGTGTGCGAATTTTTGTGAGTTTTAAGCCCCCTCCTCATTAGAATCTTCTTTCATTTATATGGTTATTACATTATTGCCTGGTAATCACTAAAAATAATAGAATAACGCTTTTCTAAATTTAATGGACCGGCTATGGCCTGGTGAACGCTCATCTGGCTTTAGAGAATACGAAAGGCGTAAGTATATGTAGATTTTCGCTCACTCTCTCTTATCTATTCGTAGCACAACTTTTTTCAATTCCTATCTATTTAATCAATTATTCCCGTGTTACAATTTAAACTTCTGTTTACGTCATTAACTGACTAATTGTGTTAAAGTCTTCTCTTTATATGCAAACACAAAACGGCAGAATATTTTCACTCAAATGTCTTAAAGTGTAATAACCCGACGTCTGTACACAGATGCACAGATGTTTGCTTCTAATTTACAGGCAAAATATTCTACACGACTGTTGTGGTTTTGTAACTATTTTTGTTCCTTTATCTCGGTTGTTTTTCATATCTTCAGCAATAAGCGAAATGCAAAATTTTGCAAACAGTGGAGGACATCAACTAAACAACCGTACAGAACGGGGGGGGCAAACTTTGTGTTGTTTTGTATTTTTTTTATTTTTTGGGTTTCTTTGCTTATGCTATTTTGTTGCTCTTGTGTTCATAACGTTTGTGCATTGAGAACTAGTAAAGAATTGTTAGATTGAATCCTTTTGGGCATTGTGTTACAAATTTCTACCGCTGCACTTGCAGCTGACTGTATCAACCAAATAAGCAAATAAACAACCAATACACCAGCTAAAGTAAACATGTGTGTACATTAATGCATACATAAGTAGCAGCTGCATTTGGATATAACCAAAAAATGCACATATGCAACACTATACAAATTATGTGCGACACGACACCTAACATACATAAAGATTGTGAAATTTCCTTTTGAAAGGATATAAAGTTTGCTTTACTACAGACAAGTGAAAATTGAAAGAACCAAATAAACAAGAAATATAGTACACAGACCCCTTAATGCATGCAACGCAGCCATAAACAAACAAAACCATGGTTGCCACACAAAAACCGCACAATATAGCAGCAATAAAGCATAGTTTCGTTATTGCATTACGAGCGTATATGCAGACACTTTCAAATGCATGCATCCACACAGAAATACACAATTGACTTGATGAGAAAGAAGACGAAGAACAAGCAAAACAAAATGCAAAAAAAAAAAAAAAAACTTTATTCGACTTAGATGAGAAAGGAATCTTTGATGCTTACACTGCAACATGTATAAGAAGGAAAAGAAAAACAAAATGCACTAAATGTTTTTTATTTATTCTTTTCTTCAAGTTGAAAATGGGGAAAAATGGGGAAACCAGAAAAAGCGACCCTCCATTTACCAATAAATGTAACGTTTTGTGTTACCACTGTTACTTTACTAAGCCGTGAAAACTTGAATGGATAGCAAAAAAGGTAAAGGACGAAGAAATTTTCGATTCAAGGAAGAAGAAGAAACCAAACTTGATTACCAAATTCCGCCCCTGGGGGATGCTTTTAAAAAATATAATACTATTTCAATACTCAGAAAGTCGGGCTTTTTTATGTTGTCTTTTATGCGGCGCTAATTGTTTGATTAGTTAGCGTGCGACAAACATTTACTTAATGACTCATATGCATAAGTAAGCAGATGACCGTAAAAAATCATCGAATAATTCAGACAAAAAACGAATATCACACACACAAAACTCAATACATTAAAGTTTTTATCGCTTCTAATACGATTGCAAACAATTTCTGCCTTCAACTATTGTTTTCATCAAATCTTCTATATCTTTAAAGGCAATCAATTGCCACTGGAAACGGTTCAACAAAAGTTCACTATTAGGGCGTCCCATTAGTTTCTTGCCTTTGTTTTTTGAGGCAAAGTCAGTAGACGGCATATCCCATTTTGGCCCTTGCCCTGGAAATGTTAGTGCCATCCCCTATATGGGAGATTTTCGGCGAGCGTACTCTTGATGAAGTCCGTATCCGTCATTGCTGGCCGGCCGCTGCAGTCTTCATCTTTGAAATCAAAATTGCCAGCCAAACGGTTCTAATAGTCGTCGTAGAGTGGTACTCTGATAAAGGGTGCAAAACTCGCAAAACAATAAAAGTAGCGAATTTAGAAGAAGAAGAATTTTGAGCGTTCCATAATATTAAATGGAAGACTGTTATTTTAATGTAGAGTGAGACTGATATATTACCCATTGCTTTATCATTTCAAATCGCTGATCAAAATTTTTGCAACAACAAACTTGTTCTTCCATTTCGTGTTAACTTTAAATTTCCCACATTTACCAAAAAATTGATCGATCATTCCCCTTGTATCTTATGTCGATCGAGGACACCTCACGGAATCTCCAACGTGTGGTTTCAACTTTTTACACAAAGTGATGGAAGCAGTGCAGCACTTTCTTCCAGAAGTGAAAAGTTTATGCATTTCAGTAAAAATATTTTGATGAAACGAAACTACATACGGGCAAGCAATTAAATTCCAAACATAAAATTTTCTTGTAAAACTATTTTAAATTCTGCTCTTCTTCTGCCCTTTCAAAAATCCAGCCTATGGGTAAAACAATTGTGAACACATTTTTTACATTTTCATTGTACGAATTTATTGACATAACCAAAAAAAGAAAAATAAAACATTTTACTACACATAGGTTTAAGGCATTAATATACAGATAAGATGAATAAATCTTAAATTACGAAAGTGCTATCATCACATTTAAAGCCGAAGCATAAATGATAAATATGTCAGTTCAATATAGACGTTCGGGGAAATACTGCATTCTCTCATAACAATGGTTTAAGTTTTTTTTTTTTTTTTTTTTTTTTTTGCTTTTCTTTCGTTATTGCTCTTGCTCTTCTTCGTTTAAGTAGTGTAAAAAATAAATAAATAAATTAATTTCACACACTAAATATCGAAAAGTGGTTCGGTTTTTTTTTTAATATACTGCATTGTCAAATCTTTGGTGTTAACTAATATTTTAAGAATTTTTTTTTTTTTTTTTTTTTTTTTTTTTAATAAATAAATTTTTATATTGTTATATATATATATATATATACAACATAAAGATCACTTCAAGCTTAGGAGAAAGTATGTAAGATAAGTAATAAAATTTCTTGTAAAGTCTTGTTTTTTAAATATCATCGAATTTACAAAATCATATCGTCGTCATCGGACTCGGTAAAATCGCCGTTGGGTTCAAGTAAAAGATTTGCTTCTTCATTGTTAACCTAAAGTGAAAAAATGTTAGAACAGAAGTTTTTTTTGTAAACAAGTTTTAAAAGGGATCCTCTTACTCGTATATAGCGTACTGCTGTAGTGGTGCGTTGGCAGAAACGCCTTAAACTGTTGCGACGTTCTGGGGAAAATGCAAATATACCCATGCAAAGGACAAAAAATGTAACGGATAGTATAGCCCCTAGAATAGCTAAAATATTTTTTGATTTTTTGATTTTTTTTTTTTTTTTTTGCATTTAAAGAATTGCTTCGCTTTCTTACTTCCTGTGGAGCCATTTCTTTCAACCGGTTGAGCAGGAATTTTTTGCATTTCATCAACATTTTGATTAGAATTCTCCATAGTGGTAGTTGAACTACTGGTGATGACGCTTGCTGCAGTAGTGGTAGCAGTTATTGGTATTTTTAGACCCAAAAATTTACATATGTCCGGTGTCTTTTGTATATAAACCAAATTGCACTGTGAAGAAATAAGAAAAGGAGGAAAAAATTAATCCTTTTTGTCTTTGCTTAAAATGTGTGAAAATTTCTCAGCGTTACTTAGGTGAAGTAATGATAGTATTCTTTCTAATTTTGATATTTGAAGGTTTTTAAGATATGTTGAAAAAAATTATATTAGCATTTCTTACTTCCATTAATTAAATTCGTTTTCAAAATTCACACAACACTACGCCTGTGTAGCGTAAGCATACTTTACTTAGTTTCTTGAGTACGAATTTTTTTTTTTTTTTTTTT
>CCAG010012579.1:0-100883 GCA_001077435.1 Glossina morsitans morsitans
TAAGGAAGGTCTTTCATAAACTAGACTCTTTTCATTTTCCAGAATAACACATTTTCACAATGGATGATATACTTATACACTTAGATATAAATAAAGGTTTTTTTTTTTTTGAAATAAACTAAGTTTGTAACTATGAGGGAGGGATGTGTGTAAAGTTCCCATACACATGTACATGTATGTAAAGCTTGATAAATATTGTTTAAGTTATTACCTTTATTGTAGTATGTTATAAAGAAGGATACTTTGACGTAATATTTCTCATTTCATTCATATAAAAGGAGAAATTTTACAGACAAGTACGCTTGTATATATGCATACATTTTTACCTGTGAATATATATATTCTCGTGTTTACTTGTTGTTTATTACTAATCAGACAGCAGTTCGAAGGCGAAGCAGTTTTTTTTACTTTCGTTTAAACGCTTCCAAATAACGCCTTCTGTATTGCATATTAAGTAAGAGTACGAGCTTTTTTTCAAAATAATTTTAACATTTTTTCCATTGTAAAGCAAGCACAAAACAACAAGAGATTCAAAGATCTTTAAAATATTCATTTTGAAAATTGCCAAAAACAAAATAGAAAACTTTGTTGTAAGCGCATTTGCATACATAACCAATTTCTTCTCGCCGAGCAAGGTGAAGGTGCATATTTTTACATTGTCTTCTTTTCGATTCATGCAATATTTCACGTTTGCTCTTTGTTCTTCTGGGACAACAAAAAATTATAGTTCGCCACCCTTGGCCGGTTGTCTTTTTCCCTTTTTGTTTTCCAACTACTATCTGATCCCATTTAATGTCTTGTTTGTGCTCGTGTGTAGCATAAATAAGCGTTTTTTTTTTCTTGTTTTCATCGCATTAACATAGGTTTGATAAATGCTTCCCTTACATTACTTACCTACTTTTAGTTGCGTATATAGGCGTCGGAATTAAGATTTACCTTAAGGTCTTTGCCCATCGAAAGAAGCAAGAAGAAATGTGTGTGTGTGTGTGTGTATGTATTATAAAAACTTGGCTCAACTTCTCCAAAGTAGTTGTTGTGCAAAGTTTAAGAGTTTCATTCTTTTATGTCAAACAAAAAAGAGAGCGAGCGCGCAAACGTTTTTATTATTATGTTCATTAATTTTCAGTATTATTAACATAAGATAATGCAGCCAAAAATATGCAATAGAATAAAATTATAATAAAACAAAAAAAAAATCCTCTTAGATTCAATGCTGATGTTGATGTTTTTTAGAAACTCTGCAGCGAACAATAATAGCTAGCATACCTTGAAACGGTAATATATTTCTAAAGCCGGAGCATACTTTAGAGAGCATTTTAATTTCTCATATTAAATGAAATTGCAGAAAAAGCTACACGTTATAAATAAAAAAATTTTCAAACGATTGGTCGTAAGAAGTATAAATATTGTTAATATTTTAAACATACGTCTCAAGAGTTTAAACACCACTCTCTTAACTAAATAACAGTAATGGTCTTAAACACTTCTGCTTCGTACATTTGCGATAGGAATGCAAATATAGACATGAACATTTATACAAACGCCATTTTCTCTTTGTTAAGCATTGTCTAAGTGTTTTATATGTAATTTCACTTAAAGAACCTGAGATAGTGAAATGGCGCAAAAAAAAAAAAAAGGAAAAAGCAAAAAGCAAGAGAAAGAGAGTTAAAGTAAAAGAACTTAAAAAAAAATTAAGAAAACTGATTATATGAAAATGTACAGAAAAATAGCGCAACTTTTTCTCTCTTTCACTTTTTTTTTTTTTTTAATCTTTATCCATTTATGTCCGTCGCTTTAATTAGCAACGTTAAGCGTTTATTATACTCAAGTGGCAGCAAACTTAAATAACAGTATGAATGCATACTTGTTATCTACTTTTATTAGACTTTCAATTTACATTCAACTTTTACTGAGCAAATAAAGAAGAAGAAGAAAAAAGCTCGTACTCTTACTTAATATGCAATACAGAAGGCGTTATTTGGAAGCGTTTAAACGAAAGTAAAAAAAACTGCTTCGCCTTCGAACTGCTGTCTGATTAGTAATAAACAACAAGTAAACAAGAGTATATATATGCACAGGTAAAAATGTATGCATATATACAAGCGTACTTGGCTGTAAAATTTCTCCTTTTATATGAATGAAATGAGAAATATTACGTCAAAGTTATCCGTCTTTATAACATACTACAATAAAGGTAATAACTTAAACAATATTTATCAAGCTTTACATACATGTACAAGTGTATGGGAACTTTACACACATCCCTCCCTCATAGTTACAAACTTAGTTTATTTCAAAAAAAAAAAACCTTTATTTATATCTAAGTGTATAAGTATATCATCCATTGTGAAAATGTGTTATTCTGGAAAATGAAAAGAGTCTAGTTTATGAAAGACCTTCCTTAGGATACCTACTACCCATTAGCATGAAGGTATAGAATTCAAACAAATGAATTATAGTTAGTTCTCTATATTTGAATTGCATTTTTGTTTCCCACTTCGCATTGCTTCCGAGACATCTGTTGTTAATTTCTCTATTGAAATTAAGACGAAGTACCAATTAAAATGCTTTTCTAGCAGAGGAAACTAAGTTTCAATCCTTTACTTCTCGTTCCGAAATCAAAAACGAATGGAATCGATTCTCAGTTTAAACCATTGAGTTGGATTTTGAAATTCTTCATTCTTCATGTCGCAGATAATAAGCTCGATAACCAATTAAATCGTGCAAGATGTTCACTTATATTTTTCAAAGAACCATACGGAGGGAGCCACGTGTGCATATTCATTTTGGTTTGATTACCTAAGGTACTACTGCAAATCATTTAAAATAGACACCACAATGTGCTCGACATACGACATATATGAAACGAGTGAGTGAGTTGTGTTTCCGTTGTACTTAACAGTGAGCTTGCTATATAATCATTCTTATCGTTTATGTTATCTATAACTTATCAATAACTTTTTTCTGGTTTATTTATTATCTCTGTTATCCTGTCATCCCTCACGTTTGGCCACATGCGCGCGCTCGAACACGTTATGCGGTCCAATAATAAATCAGTCTCTGAGGTGTTTATGAAACTGTCAAGTTTTGTTTTCTTAATTAAAGTTTAGCTTAGATTTCCGTCTTGTATAGAAACAATTTAAAATTTTCTGGTGAACTTAAACCCCCTTAACAATTGTTTATTGTTCTCTATTAGTGCATATATATATATACATACAAACTTCGCAAGCACAGACTCCCACAAATATTATTACGTTCACGTTTTTAATTACATCCGTACATTTCGTACAACAATTTTCATTTTGTAGAAGCGAAAATTGAGAGAGAGAGAGAGAAAAGAAAAAAAAAAAAAAAAGAACGAACTCTTGCACGATACAAAAACTTTTCAAGTCACGTTGTATATGAACGTTGATAAATTTACGTATGACTTAACACATCTGCATATACATAAGCAAATATAGATAACATCGTCATCAACTCAGCGTTAGTTTAAGTAGAAGCATACCCTAAGGAATTAATTTAATGACTTACACTCATCGCAGACAACACAAGTACATACAGCTTACATAGGCGACGTTTTTCTATTTTTATGTAAAGTAAATTTAAAGAAATGTAAATCTATATCAACTCGAAATTTGAAGATTTACTTTAATTATTGAAAAGCTGTGACTTTCAAAGCATATTCTGCCCTCACTGCCAAAGGATAGGGCTGCAGTAGATACAGTGGAGACATTACAGTTGCAACTACCGGAATAGAGCATTACGATGTATATATTTCTTGATAAACGCATATTTCTGGTCAATATATACCTGTCCGTCCATCAGCCCATCCCATAATCTGCTGTCTGCTGTTGTAGATCTCATGAAGGAAAAAGAACTAAAATTAGGCACTTACTACATCCTTAGCTAATGGCCCCAATACTGAACCGTAACTCCCCACAGGCGTACCTTAGAGAAAATCTTTTTGTCCAACGAGAACTATTCAACAATATTCACGAAAATCTCATACCAACATTAATAGCGGAATGGTTTCGGCGAGTTATGCACAAAGCATCCTAATAATATCAAGGCGGTTTTCTAGTTATTCACCCTACTTCTTACCTATTGAATATTGAAAATTATCTGGCTGACTTTTCTTATCCACACTTCTACTGCATCCGTTCACCTTTTCTCTTCGCTCTTTTCAAAAATACAAAAATTACGATTATATTATATATTATGTAATGCAATATTAAGAAGAAGACAAATTAAAACAATTCTCAGTTACAAAATTCAAATAAATCTTATAAACTTTCTTCCCTTCATCATCATCGATTTATTCTGATAACATTTGCTTAAAATGCTAGTAGATGTGCAGTGTATGTATGCAATAATTGAGAAAATCTTACCACAAAATTATCATGAGATAAATGCAGTGAAACAAATAAGAGCAGTAACAACAAAAACTTGATGTAGATGTAATAATAAATCAAATTTAGTGGTATGTTAAATACATTTACTTCGAATATTTATATACGCAATCATGTATTATTCGTAGAAACCCGTAAATAATGGCAATGTAAGAATAATTAAATTACACATCTACTAAGGACTATTAGAGTAATGATGAAACTTTATTTAATTATTATTATTATATTATTTTCTTCAATTATTATCATCATAAGTTAAAAAGGATAAATTTACAAAACAAAGTCTAATCATTATTGATATTCCATACACCAAACCAAAAGAACACAAGAGAAGAACAAAAACTACAACAATAAGAGCAAACAAAAAGATCAACGATGAATATTTGATATTTGATAATGCATCATAATTGCAATGGAAGTATAGGAAACGCTCGCTATATGCTATGTAAAACATTTTGAATTGAGATTAAACTTATAATTGTACTAAAATGATTTTATAAGCATAGGCAATGACGACACATCCATATTAACAGGTGTAGAAAAAAAAAAAAAAAAACAAAATTATTTACAGAGTTTCAGTTTTCATACATTTACATATATATATATATATGTATATATGATTTTTAATTATATCTATTAAATTATGTTTAATTTATAATAATAATCTGATAACTTTAAATTGCGTATATGTCAATAGGATTACTATTGAAAACTATAAATTCGATAATAAAAATTTCAATAATAATCAAAATTGACAGCAATGCACAAAAAGGACGTAAAGCATTTCTATGTAATTAAAAAGTACTGAAAGCATAACATTTTCCATACATTTTTTGATCGTCAACACAATATGACATCATACACACGCACAGAGAATAATTAATCATTTTTAATGATCAACAAAGCAATTTTAATGTTTTCAGCATGACTGTATTGCATAATTGCAGTTGAATTAATATTTCATGTTGCAAATAATTAAGGAATGACATTTTGCGCACATATTTTCGCAACATTTAAATAAAAATGTCTTTTTAGATAATTTTCTCATTGGCCACAATATTTCCATCTCTAAACTGGGATTTTATTTAAAAAGTATATAAAATGCAAATATTTATATGCATAATAATTACACACTTAAAGCCATATATACACGTACATTGCTCTCCCACACACACACATACAGGCGTAGCGACTTCTAGCTAATTAATTTGTTTTCCACAAAAAATTAACATCGTCTCGAAGAGGATACGAGGATTTCGATTTTCATCGAAATCATTCCAATCTCTCGATCTCGTTAGGATCTAATCGATTTGTTCCTTTTAAAAAGTTTTCAATTAAAATAAATAAATCCATTCGAAAGCGTAATTAAAATTGGTTAGATAGATAGACAGATAGACACGCTTGCATTCAATATCAATATATAAATTAAAATGTACGGGTCGTATGAGTCATCTAATATTTAAATCGTTTAGTTTTTATTTATCTATGTATGTGCATTATGTGTAAACAATTTATTCTGCAGCCATCATACATAGCCATAGACTGGCCTTACGTGACGTATGAGTGACAGTTATTCCCCTAATTTACTTATACGATTTTAAGTTTTCATTGATTTTAAGAAATTCCTTTGAATCATCTGAAGATGACAGAGATAGAGACAACTGTTTTATGCATAATTTATTGAAAAAATTTTTATAAAAGATAATTAATTAAATGAATAAAATACGAGAAATGCAATTAAATTTTTAATTGCTTACATATATATGTATTGCAAAAACGAAAGTTTTCAATTTCAATCAACGAATCTTACTTTGTTGGACATACATACATAGGCATAATTATTCTTTTAATAGTTTGACAGAAGGCAAGTTTTTACTGACTAAGATTTATTTATCCATTTTACGTTTGTAAATAAGTTCTCAAATAGAACGATGGATAAAGAAAAACTTGCTTATACATATGTAGCGCAGAGTAGCATATTTTGAGTGAGAGCTAAACGAGAGCCGATTTACTGTGCTATACTGTTATAGGTTTGTCTAGGTATCGGTCTATCCATGTATGTTTCGTCCCCTTTGCTTGTCTCCTCATGCGTTTTGACGCTAACCGGTTCTTTATTGCTTGCATTTGTCTGTTTAGATATCATCGCAATTTTTTAATCTCACAAACATATTTATGCCACGATTCTTCGCTACTAACAATGTTCGCCTCTCTATTGTTAAAACTTTCAATTAGTTTAAATTATGCATAATTATTTTTGTTACAAGTAAATATCCAAAAATGAAAAAAAGAAGGGTCGAGCATGTTATTGAAATATAATCGCGCTTGTAAGTAATAAGCAGAACATTATCGATTACACAATAATCGCATTGAAAACAATGAAAATATGTGTTCCTGTCTGTGTTGTATTATATAAAGTTTACTATTTTCCTATTGTATATAATTATTTAGCATGTGTTATAATATACACTGTTCTATAACGATCCAAAGAAAAAAGGCTCGTATCAAACTTAATTTTACATTCATGTTCAATAATTTGAATTTAAGACAAGAAAGAGCTCTTTGGGTGGAAATTTGCACTCACATTTACAATTGTTTAAGGCCTTTTCTATAAAATTTTTTGCAAATCGATACACATGTACACACAAAAAATAGAATAGTGCAACGTGTTCAGTAAAAGTAGTAAACCTAACAACGAGGAACAGTTTCTGTTCTATAATAGATTTCAAATTAATTTCAAACTGTTGAACTTTTGTAATTTGTTATGCTATGCGAAAAGAAGAGGAAAATAGTTAATGCGATTTTTTCGTGCATACGAAAAGTTTATTTACAGCTTAAGTAACCGGGAAATTCATTAAAATAACTGTGCGTTCAAACTTGGGTTCAGTTACTCTAAAGCGCTCATAATAATGTATAACCATTTTGCCACAATATTCTTCACTCCCTCTATCACTTTTTTTACATCTCTATTCACTTTACTTACTCTCTCTCTCCCTCCCTCCCTCCCTCTCTCTCTTTCTTTGCCACTGCATTTACGTCTTTATTATATTCAACTTTAACATCCATTGTGTAAGTGTGTAGAAATGTTTTCTGTTGCGCTTCTAAAAGCAAATATATGTACATGCATACTTATATAGAGAAGTATATTTTTATGTAGGTGTATATATATATATATATATATAAAATAAAAATGCGAAAACGAAAGCTTGCGTACATAAAATTGTTGTGTGTTACGTTTCCTGACCATAATTGCACCACAAATAGTCTGAAATTTTGCGCAGACTGCATATATAAAGAAAGCAAAAATAACATGAACAACTACAGCCAGACAAGCACCACCATATGTGACATTTTACACACCATACTATCGTATCTACACTAATTTTCAACACGTCTGTCTGCCTACCATATGCAATCAAAGCAGGCATTATGTGATGCATTTTTTTTTTTTTTTTTTTTTTTTTTTTAATGTGCGCATATATGTCGGTTATCTTTTACCTACATTTAGTCTTTCCTCATGCTTTGCTTTGCACAAATCTCATATCGGATCATTATTCCTCTTGTTTAAACACAATTTTTCCTATCTCCTATATTCGAGCGCAACTCCTTCCCGTTTTCTAAACTCATAACAACAAATGATTAAAAAAGCACAGCATGCGATAAAAAAATAAAAGTTTGAAAAACAAAAATACAAAAAACTATACCATCGTTATTGTTGATCACGTGTCGTATGTATACTATACGTACATACAGGGGACAGATATGAAAGGTGAAAAATATAAGTATAAAAAAAATGTTCACATATGCCGGCAGCATATTATTGTTGTTCACAGTCCGAGTAGTAGCAAAAATGTTTATATGCTTAAATCTTTTCAGCATTACTAGTCTATGTCGTTTAGGAAATACTAAATCCTTCAGAAGGGCAAAATCGTTCAGAACGAGCTATGTCGTAATGCTCTTCATGAGTGGGCTCACTACTTTTTATACTAGTTTTTATTACCAGAAGAAGAAGTTAGGTACTGGCAGCTTGCTTGCAGAATCAGTCGAGTCAAGACAGTTAATTTGATTCAATCGGCAAGACTAGAAGAAGAATTACAGTGTTGTGAATTTTAGTTTCTATCAATAATTTATAAACAGATCCTCTAAGAGTCGTGAGTAAAGACTAAGTGCTATATAATACTAATGAAAATCGGAATTCATCGATACTACATCAGTCCGAAAAGAAATTCAATAAAAAGGTATAATCACAAACTGCATTTTAAACGTTACAATACTTTTAGGGATTTTTCTTTTCATTTCTTTCCACGCAAATTGGTTATAAATAGCTGAGCAAGAGCAATCCGTAATATATTTGTATTTAATAAAAATAATTGAATTGCATCATCTGCACCAAAGGGAGCATTTTTGGCTTTAGTTACTTGGTTTAATTAGTATGTTTTCTCTCTCTCTGCTTCTTGTCTCGTTCACAGCAAAAACCATATTTTCAATATACCTCCGGCAGTAATATTGCTTTCTTACAATCATCATGAATCTCAGACCAACTTCAAAATGCAAAAATCTTCTAACGTTACACCGCTCCGCCATCGCTACTGCCTTAATGCAACTTATTCTGCTGCTGCATTTTACCACCTGCACTCAAGCCAACTATTCAATGAAATTACGTGAAGATTGTATGGAATTAATAGCCAAATCAAAGTGTCAATGTTCGCCGGTTCTCTCAGACTTTGAAGTCGATTGTCCGGCAACGAAACCGAAAATTTCTGTACGCATACGACCCAACGATCATGTACAAATTCAATGCAATAACGCCAAAGATTATCAACTATTACCTAATATGACTATTGGCAATTATCCGACAGTACAAATACAAAATTGCCCCTTACCGGGGCACCTGTCGATAGCAAGTATCCTCAATCATTTGGGCATACGGAAAGTGAATTCTTTGCTTTTTGACAGTAATGAATTGGGCGCCAATATCACACGTCAGCACTTTGGTGGCCTCACGGGCTTAGGTCGTCTACGTTTTAGTTCGTCGCGCTTGACACATATGCCCGAAGATCTATTTTCCGATGTATCTCTACGAAATTTAACTTGGTTAGATTTACGATCAAATAATGTTGAATTGCCAGTTAATATATTTGTGAATTTGGAGAATCTTAATTTCATTGAATTGGGTCACAATAATCTCAAGTTACTGCCACCAGGAATATTTCGTAAGCAGCACAAGCTTGTTGATTTAAATTTATGGAGCAATCAGTTGCGTAATCTAACCAAAGAAACGTTCGAAGGTATACCGTCGTTAACTTCATTAGCCTTACATAACAACGGCATTGAGACTTTTCGTTCAGATGTCTTCGAGCTCCTAACGAATCTTAGTCATATTAATTTAAATGCCAACCATTTTGTAAGTTTACCGGAAGGTCTTTTTCAACATAATAAAAATTTAACCGAATTCTGGTTAATATACAATCGCGTTCCTTTGAAACGATTACCCCCGGCTCTACTGGCCAATTTGCCACATTTGCGCGATGTACGTCTAAGCTGTGACTTGGAATATGTGCCCGGGAATTTGTTTAGCAATTCAACGGCAATAACCAACATAACAATCACGGATAATCAGTTAGATAATTTACCTGTCGAGCTTTTGGAAAATCAATACAATCTCTTAGACTTGGATTTAAGTCAAAATCATTTGATGATTTTAACTGATGGTCTGTTCAGAAATACTGCAAATCTTTTGGCATTAAAATTATCGTATAATCGTTTAACGGAGCTTACAAGGTAACTTTACACAAAATGTTCAAGTTTCTCTCGCAAACCATATGTTAATACATTATTTTCTTTATTCCTTTTCTTCCTCCGTTTGCAGTGAAATCTTCTCCACGTTACCAAATTTGCGTTACTTGGATTTAAGTAATAATTTATTGACAACAATAAGTCCAAGTGCTTTCGTTCATACTCGCAATTTGCGCCATATTGACTTGGAAAATAATCGTTTAAGTTTAAGCGAGCCCTACATGGAGTTAATCGAAAACCATGCTTCGCAAGAATTTGGATCGCCATTCCAATACTTAAGCGAATTGCATACGTTGAACTTGAAAAACAATTCGATTATGTATATATTCCGGGACTGGAAATTCCTACTATTCGAGTTGGAACAACTCGATCTAAGTTACAATAACATCACTACCTTGGATTACAGCGATTTCCAATATTTAAAGAAACACAATATTTTCTTGAATTTAACCCACAATCAATTGCGGGCATTGAACTTTCAAAATATAGCCTTTTTAGACATATCAGAGAAAAATAAGAAGATCTTTATGGATGTAAATCATAATCCGGTACATTGTGACTGCGTTTTGTTAAGTTTCGTACAATTTCTGAGAGGCGAATTGGCTCAAGATATACGTGAACAAATTGATTTGGATACGAAGTGGTTACGGTGTTCAGAGCCCGAACGATTAAAGGGCAAAATGGTAAGCGCTTTGGATCCCATGGAGCTGTTATGCCCGTTCGATCATGAAGATACGAAACCGAAGCGTTGTCCACGTGGCTGTAATTGTTGGGTACGGTCGTACGATTTGGTCTTAATGGTCAATTGCTCAAATGGTAATCTAACGAAAATCCCACCTTTACCAAGGCTTGAGCAATTGAAATTAAGTGGGACAGAACTGTATCTGGAAAACAACCAAATTGCCAAACTGCCGTTAGCTAAAACACCCGGCTATGCTGATGTTACTAAATTGTTCTTGGCGGGTAATAACTTGACTAAAATTGAAGGCCACTCTCTGCCAGCGAAATTAAGTCATCTCGATGTCAGACGTAATCAGTTAACGCATCTAAACATTAGCACTTTGACATTTATGAACGAAAGCAGATCACTCTATGCTGTCTACCTTTCACAAAATTCTTGGCAATGTGATTGTGAGTCTAAGGCATTGTTGCAATCAGTTCAAAGTAATTACCGTTTAATACCAGATCTTGCAAAGATGACATGCTTCGACACAGAACCTCTGAAATACTTTAGCGAATTATCTATTACCGACATATGTCCGGCAGATAAGAAGCTTGTCATAGCAGTCGCCGTAGCCATTTCCTTGATTGGTTGTCTATTTGGTCTCTTAGTAGCTTTGTATTACAAATATCAGCAGGAAATTAAGGTTTGGCTGTACGCCCACAATATGTGTTTGTGGTTTGTGACGGAAGAAGATCTGGACAAGGACAAGAAATATGATGCTTTCATTTCGTATTCCCATAAAGATCAGCAATTTATAGCTGACTACCTGGTGCCACAATTGGAGAATGGTCCAATACCCTTTAAACTATGTGTGCATGTACGTGATTTTATCGTCGGTGATTTTATACCCGATCAAATAATTCGCTCTATAGACGAATCTCGCCGCACTATTGTTGTTTTATCGCAAAACTTTATTGAGTCGATATGGGCTCGTTTGGAATTTAAAACGGCTCATAAAGCTGCTCTCAACGAAGGCCGAGCGAGAGTTATTGTAATAATTTACGGTGATATAGGAGATATTGACAAATTGGAAAGTGATCTGCAAGCTTACTTAAAAACAAATACCTATCTGAAGTGGGGCGATCCGTGGTTCTGGCAGAAATTACGCTATGCAATGCCGCATCCTTCGACCGAACTTCGGGGTTTAGTTAAAAATCCGTTAAAGGGCAGCACCGATGACAAATTAGAATTGATAAAGCCCTCACCGGTAACGCCACCCCTGACGACACCACCAGCCGAAGCTACTAAAAATCCTTTGGTAGCTCATCTAAATGGCAATTCTGCTCAAACGGCGGTAATGTTCACAAACGGTAAGATCCCCATGCAAAACGGTCATGTTAATGGCGCTTACATTACCAACGCTAACGCAAACAGAGTGACGTATAGAATTGGGAGAAAGCGGAAATGTTTCAATTCGATGAGCAATTGATATTTCGATGAAACATAAACGCTGAACAGCTGTTTTAAGCCAAACAACAAAAACATAACAACAGCAACCTAAAGGACTGCAGTGTAAGAGAAGAACAACTCTATTCTTGTATTTTTAATTATTGCTCTCTGACTAGAGCAAAAACATACAAAGCAACATAAATACACATAAATATTTTTATAAACTTCATAATTACTTCCACAAAATACATACATACGTGCATAACAATTGTTTCTTTACATACTCTTCACACATCTTCTTTTTACTATTGTGTTATTGTAAATGCACATGACTCTGTAAGTTTAAATCACAATCACTAGGAAAATGTCGTTTGCAATATCATTTCGTGATGTAAGCGTCTTAGGACTTAAGTTTTTTTTACCGCTTTATCAAAAATAAAGAAACTGAAATCTCTATAATCTCATGCATATTTTAAGCCGTTCAAAATAAGCAAATTTTACACCCGTTGCTGAATATTCGGTGGAATCCGAATTCGAAATATTCAATGCTACCATACGACACGTTTAACCAAATTATTAGTTGTATACTTATACAGATGATAGAGACAATTTGAGGTATGCGAAACAATACAAATGTTTGGACTGATATTTTAAGCTAGGTCTTTGAATCGTCAACCTTCCTTGTGCATATAGTATTGGAGCGCATTTGCAATTCAACTTTTTTTCGACAACATTTAGTAAGTTTTTTTCCATTTAATAGCTTTTGGAAATTTTCTCCTGCTACCACTTGGCGCTCAATTACTGACCGTATTCAGAGCAGATGTATATTAAAACACTTGAATATTTAAATTTTGAAGTACTTAGACTATATGAATTTCTATGGCCAGAATATTTCAGATCAGATATGCTCGAAACACTGAACGACGACCTGGAAACCTTCACAATACTTCAATTTCTATATATGTCCAGAATTTTTATATCAATTTCAAATGTCCCAGAATATCTCGTACTCGGAACCTATAAATTGGTTTAGCTGCTAAATCTCCAGGTTCGAAACGCTTTGACTATATGAGTCGTATATCCGTTTTGGATATTTTTCTTTTTTTAATTAAATTTGAATTCTTTTGATTCGAAACGCATAGAGAGAGTGGGGGGTTCTAAAAATTTTTCAAAATATCTTCAATTCCTCACGACACTTCAGATTTCTCACTTCAGATATACGTATGTATATGTATTTCTGGGCTTTGAAATCTTCAAGACATTTTTATTCCAAAGTGCTTCAAATATTTTAGAGTTTTCAGGGCTCAAATTAATTGATGAAATTTAGAATGCCCAAAATATTTCAGTTTTGAAATGCTTCGAGTCCTTCAGTTGGGAAATAACTATAATGCATGAACTTCCAAATGGTCGTAGGATTTCCGATTCGAATTATATTCTCAAAATACTTCCTCAACCAATCAGATCTTACTTGTCTGATAAATTTAATAAAGAAGATCTTAAGTATAAAGTTCAGCTAGTTATCGACAATGAAGATCCACGCGATAATGATGCCCTTGTAATCTTATAGAGTTGTCAAAAGCGACTTTTCACATGTCCTGTATAATCGTTTACACGTAAATTCGTGATGCCTAATCAAAGATTTCTTTAGACAAGCGAACTGTTGTTTAGAGTTCCAACCTAATAATCGCGAAAAGGCGAGTTTTATTTCCTTAGTCAAGTGAAGAATTTTCGATTGTCTCCTAATAGCCAGAGCACGGGGCAGGTGTCTTTTTAATTTTAAGAGAGTAGACTGACTTAGATAGATAGATGTTCATGTACTTTCATCGACCTTTAAGTGCACATGTTGGAACTCGATTCATGATGGCTTATCATTAGCTGTTATACTTTTAAGATCCCCCTCCACTTAGGCAAACAAAAGACTTGAAATTAAAGTTTAGTTTTATGTTCCTCTATTTACTTTCGACTAACGCCTTCTCCAAGCACTTGGAATTTAATGTGATTACATTTTTCTATATATGAATATAAGATTTTTCTAAAGTCTACTACTGCCAGTACATTTAAACTTTCTCTGAGTACGTATTTCGCGTTTGCCCTTCAAATGATTTCAAGGATTTTAAAAAGAATCGCTTATGGAAAGCCTTGTACTGAGCAATTTTTCGCATTTATTAGCTTAAGCAAGACTCCGCATATGTTTATTCCGTATAGGTTTATTCAAATGACTAACCAGAATTATGATAGCAAAATTTTGAATCCACATGGTGGGCAAAGCGCATTTATATATATAGCGCATAGAAAAATGTTTTGCTACTAACAAAAAAACTCCATTCTATTTTCGTTTCGAAAGCAAAATGCATTTTAGAACAAGGAAAGACATTATATAATTATGTGGTTTTATAATATCCTACAGCACTTTACCTAATGCATGTAAAGGGTGAGAGCTCTGAATTGACGTAGTCCAAGTTTCGTAAAATTCATTTTCTTTCTAACAAAATCTTATTATTCTTCAGATATCTTTGTCATAAATGACTAAACATTACAGTTTGCCGTCGTATAAAAGCCTGTCTCTTCTCATAATAATTCTGGTATAGGATGACGCTCATAAAATAGATTTACAATTACTTTTTATGCCTAACAACTATTATGGATTAACTTTTGTAATAAAATATTAAAAATTGGACAATGTTTGGCATACTAAGGTTTATTCTTCGCAAGAGCTAGAATTACATGGGAGAGAGTGCAAGAAATTGAACCATCTATGACGAAATACTAGTCTTTAACGACTTTTGTTAAGAAATTTTGAAAATTGCAAAATGTTGTTGTAGAACTTTTTCAAAATAAAGCGCCATATGGGAAATGGCCGTGAAAATGGTCCGATTCAATCCATCTTCAATTCTGTTTCGTTCTTGGGTGAACGGACATCAGTATACTAAATTTGATCGAAATTGAAGACGACAAAATACATGCACCGACAGACAGACAAGCTTAAATGCGCGTTATCCGCTTAAGCCAATGTGGGATACAAAGTTTTACTATGATAGAAAGACTTACGGACACAAAATGCGGTTGCATTATCAATTCAAAATGTTGTGTAATCGGCTTTTACGTGGTATTGGATATAGTAGCTAAATAATTTTAATATAAATAAGACAAGAGAAAAAATTGCCTTCTATGTGTAAACATAAAATTGCGCAAGCAAGCACTTATATATATATATATATATAATAAAAATTTTAAAAGATAATTCATTTTATATAATAAGAAAAAGTTGTATTAACAAAATTCATTTGTATATATATATATATACAAATGCAAAATTCCATTATACCACCAAGGATGATACTAATATAAGAAATTAATTATAGAAATAATGAACTGTTGGACTAAATATCATAAAAATGCTCATAATTACAAAACAATTTCATATCCGCCAACGAACATTATAATGAAAAGAAAGGGAAAAAGTTAATGCATTCTTAGTTAGAATTCCAAAAAGATTCCAAGTGTTTATCACACAACTTAAGTTAAAGAGATAATATCGATGACAAATTATTTATATTGCTTTCATAGTACATATATAAAAATCCATTCTTTAGCTAAGTAAAGTTGAAGTCAACCTATGTTTTGCTGCAGAAAACCCCCTGTGATCTATTAAAAATGTCTCTTCACCTTATACGACAAACGTTGATTAATGAAGAACAAAATGCAACAATAAAAGTGTCAATAGCATCGTCTTCTTAAAAATTGATTTATTTTATTAAACAAGTGGCAAACAACTCATGTTCATTTTGAAACTAATTCTGAACCTCTCCAAATGACTCGCTTGAATCATTTGAAATTGTGCCTGGCATCTCGTTAAACGTATGTCAGGATACATATATATATGTGTATATATACAAATCAAAAACTTTGATATTTCCTTTGAAGAATATTTCCCAACTTGACTTGAACCTATATACCAAGAACGTAAGCAATTTCCACCTGAACTATTGGTATTGGTATTAAGACAGTTTCAACGACTCTTAAAACATAGGCACAGCAAGTCAATCGATTCAATTAAGAATATATTACATACATACATCCTAACATTCTTTTGTTAATGGATGTTGTTACAATAGACGGACGAAAGAGAGACGGTTGGTTGGTGGATATGCTATATGTACAGTAAATAATTGAGCTCAATCCGTATATATAACTTCATTCCTGCTTTTCCTGAATCCTTATATCTTTAAATAATTTTAATCCTTAAATTTAAGGTATTTATGTGTAAATGTACAATTATAATGATAATAGTGAATGTGTGGAAAATCTTTCTACAAACGTAAAATAAATTTTCAACATTTTTGTTAAGACTCTTTGTGTATGTACATAAGTAGATCCAAAATGTGTGCAATGCAAATACTTACAAATGTCTTTTGCTGGCTATAAAAAATAAAACATAATAACATGGAATGATGATAGTAATACTCTTAAATATAAGATATTTCGGCTTTGATCGAAATTCGAATACCTTCCACTTATGATTAAATATTTTATGCTAAATATATTACGCTTTTACAATACTACAATACTACAATAAAAAAAAGAAATGAATTAAAAGCAAAGTGTAAAAAATCGATTTGTTCAAGTACGGCTGCATATACAAACAAATTGCGAAATTACATAATCTCTTCTCTCCAGGTATTAATTTTTACAAAAAATACTATTGCCACTAATAACTGATGCGTTTGTTTTGCTATTACCAATAAAATTGTTTTGTTTTGTTTTTTTTTTTTTTTTTGTTTTTTTCATTTAAAATCTCGTAATTTAAAGAAAATTGCATATGTAAAGCAATATCCCTGGAGAGTTTGATCTAATCTTGATTGTTATAATAAAAACCATGGTGGTGGGTATTAAATATGATTACTTAGAAATGATTTAAATCGTAAATTTTACATTTTAGTTATATACATATACATATATATATATATATACTTCTTTTACACAACTATTCTATAGATATAAAGATAGTTATATCTATCTAAGCATAAACATACGTACGTAGAATTATACATGTACAGAGATATTATAATATAATATAGATTTATTATGTACGGCAAAGCAAAACACACAAAACATGACATAATATTGTACACAATAAATAATAATAAATATCAAAAAAAAAAAGTATATTTTAAAAATATATACAAAAAAATTTGAACTAATTTTTCATTACACTGGCGTCTAAGGTAAGACATTGTCTGTGTTAAAGAGTGATTTATAAAATCTGGTAAGGAGTGTTGTGCGGAAAATTCTGAATTTGTTTTCACGCCGTTAGTCAATTTAAGTCTCACCGCAGCACATAAGCTTTGATTTAAAAACAAACAAGTCCGTCCTCCACCTTCTTTTCTAAAAGTATGTTTCAATTTTTTATCCGTACAAAAATACTGTACCTTTACAGTGAACATAAACTGCATCTTAACTTAACTAACATTCCAACCTTCCATTCTTCGTTGATTAAATAAACGCATCTTTGAAATAAAGTAAAGTTTTACACCCGTGCAAAGAAAATTAATACTATTACTACTTGAAACGTACCGTTTGAAGGTTGGTACTTTTCAGAAGTCATACGTGTCAGTCGACAGTGTTGACATATACATACTTATATATATATATATATATGTATAAATGATGATATATTTATTACGACATTTTATATTCTGTGAAGATGTATATATCCCCCAGAAGGCCTTAAGATGAGCCCATCTTTTATCGGTTTAATTGATTGCAATTTGTAACGCAAATCATTGGCCGAAGAAGACCATAGGTAGGGTAGGGTACAGAATAGAACAGAGCTTATGGCCTTCACATTCGATAAGTAGGTTTCGTCCCTCTATTCTTGACAGGGTAAAGAGCGTGTATTTCGTTTAGATGTAATTGTCTGTGGAGAGTCAGTGGGATAAAAACTTAAAAGCCACCCATATCTCGCGAACTAGCTAGCTTAGCAATGATACGTGCATCCTTCGATCCTCTTCAAATGGCACTTAAGTGAAAATAACGTAGTCAGTAGTCCGATATTCCGACAGACAATAAGAGTGCCCAGACATTGCCGTTACAAAGTCTTGAGATATTTTGAGAAAATTTAGCGTACAATAAGGTATTTTGGGCCAAGAACAAGATCGAATCGTTTTTATGACAACCTTTGCCTATGTAAAGAGTTATTTCGCAAAAGACGTTATACGAAAAAAATTTTCTAAATTTTTCATGAGAATCACTGTGTAATACCAGTTCGGCATATTAAATCGATGTGAGTCAACGTCGACTTGACTAGTTTTTCGAATACCTTTCTTGTAACTGCTGCCATGAAAAGCAAACCTTTGCAAACATATTCAAAACTTTTTAAATTCCACGATGAAAGCTTTATTATAATAATTTGATATTAAGATTGGGAAATTTGGACCTCGTCAGTATACGTTTTCAGCCCCGCCCACATATGTAAGGACAGCTTTTACATTTTTACACTATATGCGAAAAAAACGTGGTGGTTATTCGATGCCTTCGATTTCTGCATCTTAAAAAGATCAGGAGAAATCTACCAATGATGTATTCTTCTGAAGAGGGAAGAAAAGCTGACACGATTGAAAATTAGTGATGGTCACTTCTCTGCAATTATTTAATAGGTTCAGAACTATTTCTTTTTTTAGTTTAAGAAATAATGTGTAAAATTAAACAAACTTGAATATGACCATATAGACAGACTCCTTTATAGCTTGTATTAAGTCAGATGGAAATGGAAGTAGGATTTTACACGACATTCAAATTTTTACATGAAACTCTGAGTTAAACATTTCGCGAAAATTCTTAGATGGACAGATCGGAATATTCAAGTTAATCTCATTTAACAGGGAGGGTGAACCTACTAAGCCATTAATTAGCTTGACTAGCAAGCTGATGCCTAAAGCGAAAACCTACGCTTCCCTAGTGAAGGTAAAGCTATTAACAGTGTTTTACTTTCATGCGGTGATCACAAAGCTTAGTGTCCCCCGGCAAGTTCCTTAACATAAAAAGTAAGAATTGCTTTTGAACTGACTCAATAGCCTCTCCATGACAACGAGAGGTGATAGGAGTGTTTTGTTGGTCTTCCCAACGACATTTATCCGACCTTCTTGCATTATATTTAGTTATGAAATTCCTTCGACCGGCATTTTATGAAATCAAGTGCCTTGCTAGCCTTACCAACAGAGAGTTCAATGTGTAAATAAAACAGCAGTTTGTCGATCGAAAAACGTCTCTACATTCTGCGACCTATGTGACTCGATAAAGTATTCCAAAGAATCTTTCCAAGAAAAAGGCCAATCAATCGTTTACTTTCACACTTTTTTTACTTTTTGTTTAAGCCGGCAAGCAGTTGACATTAGTGCGACTTGTGCAGAACCTTGTGCCAAGACAATTCATAAATCTGATAATCTTGATATAAAAAATGTAGTAAAATTGTTTTAATTAGAAGACTTGGTGAGATGGCTGATAAAGAAAAATTCATTGGGCGATTTTCAAGATAATACTATACCGACATTACGACGTGCTCGTTACTCTACGGCAATTTACTGCTTTTCGACTTCACCTGATTTCCTGAGTTACCAAGCGTTTTGAACTTCTTGAACACGTCAAGTTACATAGCAAAAAACCTACGATTTCTCTTCTGTTTACGTAATCCTGAAGAGGTAATCCATGACGCAACGAACCATTCATGTCAATGGAAACGTACTGTAATGAGTTGTTGCAGCTCAACGAAATGATTCCTGTCAACGAAAACCATAGTGGACAAGTCGTTTTTTAAAGACGAAAAGGGCCAAAGAGTATAAAACCCAATTTTGAGTCACATGGGGCTGCGGTGCCATTTCACAGTGCGTCCAAAAAACGTTACAAGCGCTGAGGTCTGATTTGCCGCGTGATGAGTAAAAGTCTCATTTTGTTTTTGCTTTTCTAAAACGGAGATGTTCTCGTTTTAACTGTACTGTGGATGTGTCCTCTGACCGATTTGGTCTGCTTGCAACATCAACCTAAATGCAATGGCTTCTGCAATGTCTTTGCTAAATTTAATCCTCTATCTCCGTTTGTGTCACATTACATAGACAGACAGACGGACATGCTTAAAGCAATTCCGAATTGGATGCTATACATTATGGAGTCTCTCAAAGCTACTCTCTCGTGAATTGCAAACGTTTTGGCAAAATTAGTATACCTCCAGACTTCAGTAGTGGGAATAAATGAAATAAAGGTAAACCAAATTCTTTACTAAATTTGCACTAAATATTGGATTTTGATGGTACGTTAATTCTATCCATAACTTTTACTCCACTCCCTACGTGCACGCTACTCTAAATGTGTTTTGCTTACCCTAATTTATAGATAATATATATATATTATATACATATATATATATATGCATACATACATATATATATATGTATGTATGTATGTAAGTGCAACAATAGAGATTCAAAATGAATATATTAATTTATTTAGAGGTGGAAAGCTAATATAATTTCTTTTTTTAAATCAGAAAAACACTTGACATCCTTAAATAGTTTATTAGCATGCTGTGACCTAACATTTTTCACCACTTTAACTTTGGTGGTAAATTTCTAATCATAAACTTAACATTTTATTATTTCAGAAACATCTATTTGCCACAGGTATAAGAAGAAAAAATGTTAAGTAAAACAAAATGAAATCAACTTCAATACAAGCGTCATAATGAAAATTCATAATTTCCTTGATGCATGCAGCAGCGTAAGGGGTTAAGCGGAAAGGTTGCATTCTTGCTGGCGCGAATTAATATAAAAATACTAATTACAAGCATTTTCCACAGGAACGTGTAAAAACTTATAATGATATTTTTTCGTTTTCTTCAGATCTCATCAACGATGTTGGAGATGATACGTTCACTCTTGCTGGCTTCTCTCTCTATTATATTTTCGCATAAGCATTGTGTTGCAAAAAGAACAAAAAAAGAATAAGCAAAAGAAAAATGGAGAATTTTTGCACGTAATACTTTCTATACTGCGCCACCACAATTACCGCCAAAAGGAGCAGAATAAATTTGAACAGAAAAAAAGCCACAATTTCCGCAAAGGAAGTTGTTGATGATATCCTCCACGTTTGTTGTCACGGACTGCTTCTAACATAATTAGCTAAAGGAATGTATACGCGAGTAATATGGGACAATGTTGATAATATTATAACTAAGCAGCAAGCAGTAACTAAGAAAAATTTATTCATTTAAGTTCGAATCTTATGTACCCACCATCACCACCACCACCACCACCACCGCCACCACAAAATATTGGATAGAAATAATGGTCGTATTAGAAGATTTGATTTTGATTAAAAACAACAGTTTATATCGACTTCTGCAAGAGTGAAACGAGTAAACGAGTTCATGAATTTTATTGCTATAGAAACTTATTTTGGATTCCTCCTACACTACTGAACTACTGAAATTTCTTACTTCTTGGAAATTTATGATTTCTGATACTTGACCGTTTCTGTAAACGTAAACAAAATATTCGGTAGTACCTATGCCAAAGATTTCTGCTTCATAATCTCAACGACAACAAATAGGCAAAGGGGTGCAGCAAGTGACAATGATGGCTAAATCTGTCCGATCCCGATTTTTTTTTAAACAAATTAACTTTGCAAAATCTGACAACAACAGTGCATACCATTGGGGGACATAGTAGAAGGGTAGAAGGAGTGTAAAAGCAATAAATCGCCAGAGTGAAAAGAGGCACAAATGCAAATCATCCCAGTGTTATAACAAAACTATTCCTTGCTAAACAGTATTATCATGGTATTAAAGGGGAAGTTATTCCTTTTGTTTTATACCGCCAAGCAGTAAGTAGGTCACTGGTAAAATGAAAGGCACCTGCATATAATTTTTCAATAAGAAAGTTAACAACACCTTTTAATTAATTTATTCAATTCAATTAAAAAGAAAAAAATTAAAACTTTCCTAAACATATTTAATAAGAACGATTTTAAAAAGACATATATATTGACTATAATCAATCACTGTGCAACGTTAACCATACTGGATGGGTACGAAGCGTATATCGCAAGAAAATTATATGATAAATCAATGAAATGAACGATAGCGTCCGAAAAAAATGGTTTGCCTTTCTTAAGATAATCATAGAAGTTTTGCTTGCTTTTCTAAGCATAAGTTCTAGAAGCGTTTCTATTAAACGTTACAGTCAGTGATGAGCCCCCTAATTTGCAAAGTACTTTAAGCAAGTACGCAGCAATAGCAAATGAATCCAATTTGCTCCCTATCTCTATCTACATACATAGGATACCAACAACGAGACATAAACCAATACAATAAAAGTCAATCAAATCCCACTCAACTTATGATTATGATGATTACGAATCACAAAGTGACTTCCTGAAAGTCTTTAGTATTCTGTGCTTTTTCAGTTCACTAATGCATAGACTGGCATAGGCATACGCAAGTTGACGATTAATGACATATATATATATAATCTCGATTTACAATTTAAAAATCACTTAACTATAACATTTGTATTGACAATTTAGTGCTTTGGTTAATACGTAACACGATAATGTTATAGATAATGCATGCACATGTCAGCATCGTTCACATATATATATGTATATAAATGTTTTAGTAAATATATATAACGAGATTCTGTATAATTAAATGCAGGCAATTAGAAAATTTCGAAACATATATATATATATATATATATACATATATATGGTTGTGTACATTTATTCAACGAGTTTATTCACTCGTAGAAACAGTTCAGAGGGAATAAACTTAAATTTCAAGAGAATAGCATATGTTGTAGGCAGATAAAGCATAGAAAGCGCGTACATAACATCTATCTACATATTGGCATTAGAATTAATGAGTGAGTGACTGAATGAGTGGTAAATGACATCTCTGTAAAAGTAGTACAGCTTTAAGGTGATGTTGGCGGTGGTGGTAATGGTAATGGTTTAGGCAAAAAAGTATGAAGAGAAGTGGAAGAAGTGAAAGAGGTAGAGAAAAATCATAGAGTAAACAATAACAGGAACATAAGCGACAATGATAACGATAGCAGTAATTATGTATTGCACTAAAAAAGAGGAATAGTAGTCGAAACACCAAGGGAAGCAGTAGCAGCTTACTGTGTAGACATACGCATCGACACAATACACACAAGTGTACACAGAGAGAAAATTAACCATCCCACAGCATCCTTGAATGTAAAACAAATACTTGCAGCTATTTGTCATGGTGTTTAATTTGGGTCAACTGGTTGAGAGATTTTATAGCTATGCACATATATGAACACATAAACATACACACATGGATATGTACACGTACATGTACATATACCTGTACGGCTAATTGAAGCAGAAGATAATTCAAAACTATGTCATACGATTTAGCAATTAAGGTACGTACGTGAGCTCTAGCACCCTCGACACTAATTTTAGCCGCCTCTCCAGGTAATTTCAAAGTTATAAATATAAGTTTTCACACTAAATGAAAGACAGCTATCCATCCATCCATCCATCCATCCATCCATTGCTCATGTATGCGGTTCAGTTCTCTAAACTAATCAATAATCAATCAATTCAAGTATAAAATATAATTGGCTTAGATCTCAAATAAAGCTATATATGTGCAAACATTTAATTACACTTTAATAATATCAAAAATGCATTAAATATTATTTTATCATTTTGCTCTAATATTAATAAAATTCAGTCAAACTTGAGAAAAATGTTGCTTCTAAACCCTGTGCGCTAAGGTTGTACTCAGTTAGTTGTATTCGCGTTCACCAAATACCATATTTTCTCATTCTTTCTTATCAAAGATCCTTAATGAATGGCGATTGATCGTTAGAGTATATATCGAATTTTTTTGTTTAAAAATAGCGACAAAATATGTTCGTAAGATTTAAAAGTTTTCCGCTATTTTTTCCACTCTGTGCGTATATATATTTAATACATGTCCCTGCCTGTGGGCAAGACGAAGAACGCCATTATTTCAGCTTTGCTAATTGAATGTCCTAAAACGAATGCAGTCATATATTATGTATACAAGGGTTGAAAGGTGAAAAGTTTCCCCGACCTAAGAGGGGTTCTAAACGTTCCTTAACGTAATGGCACACGTCTTTATAGAACGATAAAAAATAAAATACGCTTTAGTTTCTCCAACGACCATATTGGACCATTGGATCGAAATATTTCTCTCTAGAGCATTTTTCGGAGATTTGTCAATAGACAACCATCGTTGGTGGATGGGCTTAGAGAGAGATGAGACACCTCTTTAGACCTTGTAAAATCCTGAACACCAGCTTGTAACCAATTGAGAGCGCGAATACTCAAGATTTCTATACGTAAAGTTTTGGAAAAATTGAACGCATCATATACGTTGTACGAAGCAAACAATTTCGTCGGAAAGAATTTACTGACACACCTAATAGCTTACCTAAAATTTTTCTTTCAGTGGGGAACTTGCTGTGATTTTCTAAATCCAAGGAATTTTCATGCTCGTTGATATTGTTTTTAAGAAATTAATTTTTGTCCATAGTTTCAATTTTTTGTGCATTCTTTCAATAAATCTTCGTATCTATTTTTTCATGGTGAAGCGTATTGTGTTTATGCCTATGGTAATAGTCCTTTTTTTTTCAATTTTTCCTTAAACTTTGTTAAGGTGTTCGAGAGTAGTATTTAGTTATTATGTAATCAGATTTTGCGATTACTCTCGCATGAAATCGAATACTTGGATACCTACACGAATAAATAATTATTGTAAACATTTCGTGAATTGCTCAACAATTTCGCATCTTAGATATATGAATGTGTTGTGCAAATTGTGCGTGTGTACTATTTATCTCTTATCCTGGTGTATTACAATAAAACAAATTTGTTCCTTAAATGAGCCAAGAAGTAATCCCGTATGTACATAACGAGAAACCTATAATCAACTTGTAATTGCAAGCGCACTCAACATTTGCGCTGCAATAATAATAATAATATATATGTGCATTATTATATATAGGCATTGCTATCAATTCATGCACTATGCCTATGTTATCCCTACGGTGGAATGTGGGATATGGATACATATGAGCATTGTGTAAATATTGACAATGTGCGTCGAGTAGAAATTCCGCTTACTTTGCTGGTGATAATTAGTGATGCGCATATATACGAATGCAAACCAGCACATCTACTTATAGTTGGTTGACGTTTAGTCGCGACAGTTTTATGACAAATCAGTCACGTAAAGTAATTACGGTTATGGTTTGCTAAGCGTTAATACTAAAATTATATATTAACAAAACCATATGTATGTATGTATGTATGTATGTATGCATGAATATGCATAATAATAATGATAATGATAATGATGATAATGATGATGTTGACGTTGATGTCGATATATGAATAGGTAGGTATATAAAATTTCACTTTAGGCAATTTATTTTATATCTAACAAGTACGAGGTACGTACGTACCTCGTATCATTATGATATTTCGCATTGATTTAAAAGCGCTGCATACGACAGATGAATACATAAATTGCGTTAGATGTTTCATGATTCAAATTCGGTTGTCGAAGTGATTCCGATAAATGCGAGTTAAATTAATTAACTTGAATGACAATGCATTTGAGATAATGTGTCAAATGTATGCAGATAGATAAGCTTTTCATCGGTAACTCAGTAATCATTAGGTTATGCGAAACCAAGAGAATATAATTGAATTCCATACCGGAAAATGATACATATGCGGGCCCGGTCTGCTGCATTGCATGTTTTCAATTAAGCAAAACATAATCAAAGCTTATGATTATAGCGAAACTTAGGAGCTAACATAAACTTACCTCTTGTTTGCAGTTAACTGATTTTCTTGATAAGTACAAGCGAATGGTGTGTTTACGAATTGTCGATAATAAGTGGCATGATAATCAGAGTTATTTACCATGAACGAGTTAGCTGCTAGCAATTCCCAAAACAATTAATGAGTTGAAAGGAGGGCGACTCTCGTTTGACAAAATTTAAGGACAATTTTAATGCATAAGGGAGGGCAAGAGAGAGAGAGAGAGAGAGAGAGAGCGAGCTTACGTTAGAATAACAAATGCTTGATAACTGCTATGCATTAATTAGAGACGACATATTCATTCTCGAGAATGTAAATTAACTGAAAAACTCATTTTAGTAGGTGTGGACTTGGAAAAGTTCATAAATTTAAAATTGTTTTCATTGGTTGCGGATTTTATTAAAATTTAATGAAAAGTTTCGAGTCCGGTAAGGTAGATAGCTTTGCCAATTTACTATTATGGGCGAATTTTCACCATGAAAGTTAGCAAACCAGCTGCGCACAAAATTCAAAAATTCGCGAAAAAAGAGTCGGTACTACAAGGCGAAATCGCGAAGTTTCTAGTGTGAGTACGTCCGTAAGCTACGCCATCGAGGCGCCAGACCGTAAATAGTAACGATGAATATTTCGAAATATATTTAATTAGATTGGAATTCCATCCAAAAGTATTGAGAGTTTATTTATAACATAAAATTTGCCTATAAAGGGGATTTAGGGGATGAATTGAACGAACTTATGATTAAATGAAAAGAGAAGAATTTTGAAAAAAAAAAACTGCCAGCCCAGAAAATCGACCACTGACTCAGATGAGCTCTCACTCAAAGTGAGAGTAGACCACTAAATAGTTGAAACCATGCAAAACCCGAACCGTACAAAAACACATTTTCTCATCGACAAATAATATTTAATCAGTTAAGAAGCTACCAAATTTTGTAAACAAATAGGTTACGGGATTTTCAAAGAGACAAAAACTTTTTTTAAGAGTTCAGTAATTAGATGTCAGTAAAGAAAATTCAAAAGATATTTTTATACCATGGTAACAGCACGTTAAATATGTAAGGGTGCAAGAGTACATGCAGATGATCTGTTGTATTCCACAACACTTGCCACAGAGGGTTTATTAAGCTTGTGTGGACATAGGCTAGACCCAAGAGAGCGTAAAGTCAGATCCACCTCTTAAACATTTTAAACATCTTGTCTGTCCGTCTGTCCTTCTGATGTCTATCTGTATCTTTGTTTTTAACTCTACAGGTATTTTCATCCTAAAATATTTTGATGAATTACATTGGTGTGCTTTGGCCTAAAGACGAATCCCACTGAAAACGGCCCAGGACGGATCGCTTTTTTTACCCACTACCCATATAATGCTTGATTTTGATTAGTCGTTGAAGTTTTTCGAATTATTCCTCATATTTTGATAAAATTATCGACCCAGTGGCATGATATTGTTCATGAATGCTATGAGATTTGGTTGTGTGTATGAATTTATCTAAAACTAGAAATTATAAATTCTGACGCTAAATATTCGATAAGCGTGTGATCGCAACTTTTTCTATATTATATCAATCATTTTACTTATAACCGACGAGGTTTTACCTAACATAAGAAAGTTTGCAAAATTCGCATAGTTTTTCTTTTCCACTATAACTTATTTTCCTCGTATACTATTAAAGAGATTTTTTTTTCTTTCACTTTATCCTAAAATGTTAAATATAAAATGTCCTTCAACATGAAGTACTCTATATTTTTGGTGTTGCACTAATCTTATCTAAGTGTGACGGATGGATATCCAAACTTTTCTCCAAAGTCAGAATATTTTTTATTAATAAAAATTTAACAGCCACTAAAAGCTTTTTGGATGAATTTCAAAAAAAAAGAAAGAAAAAAAAATGGAAATATTTTATAATAAATGAGTGTGAAGTTTTACGCCATACCACCCACCATACAAGTAAGTGAATCATATGCAGCGGAATTTTATGTTTTCGCAAAGTGCAAAAAAAACTCAAACTATAAGCCGTGTCAATACAAAAACAATTGGTTACAGTTTCTCAATGCTATAAAAAGTGTTGTGAAGACGGTTGTACACCGAGTTAGAAGAAAATTAGAAGCAAAACAAAAATAAAAAAGAAAAAAATTTTGCAAGTAACGGTCTTAGTGCTTTTACGAAGCAGAAAACAAACGATACAAAGTAGCAAAAAGTTTTGCAATTTACTTCATTCTTCACTGCCAGCATATTATAAAAAAAAAAAAAAGAAATAACAAAAACCACTATCAGTCTTTTCCCATGTGGTTATTCCTCTAGACTTCAACTTACAAGTTATTGAACAGTTTGACAAGCGTCTTTTCAGCCATCTAGGATGGCAAAAGTCCCTAAATATAGTTTTCTTCTTAAGTAATTATTACCCCCACACCTGCCTAAAGAACTTTTCTTCATAGCGTCCATCAATTTTCATGTCAATCTGCATCTACATCTACCACTATAGGTAGTTTATGTGATCAAATAGTAATTGGACAAGCAGACATACGTGAATTAAAGAAACTTACTTTGTTGTCCCTATATATGGAAGCAAGGCGGTGATCAGGAGAGCTTACAGTTAGGAGGGAGGGAAGAAAGGAGTGTGTATTCGAGTTGAAACATCAAGCGTGGGTGGAAAGACCGCCAGACAGAAAAGTTGTTCCACAAGTGAAACGACGACAGCAGACAGACAGACACATAATTGGTCAAGATAAGCTCAATCGGAAGAAGGCTGTTAGTGCTCATCTTACATGAAACGAATGAGAAAGGGAAAAGTCATTCCCTTATATCTTCAATTATAAAGAAGTCATTCAATAGCATATTCACAAGTGGGAAGATTGTAAAGAGAATACACAGTATATTCCGTCATGACGGTCAGTCCAGTTCTCTGGAACCTTGAAGTTTACTGCCGACCACGTCGGCTCTTTTCCACAAACACATTGCTATCGATTCAGATTTATTCGTTCGCGGCAACGCGTCGACTTTAACGGTAAAACTCAATGGCATTTACCTTTACGGCTATTAATTAGATATAGTGAGCTGAACGAGTTACTCTATGTTAATGAAAATTTCATATTAAAACATTTCGGCATAAAAAGATCGAAAAACAATAGACTGGAACGCATTACCATTATAATATATTTACAAAATATTATGGCGGTAATGAGGGGCGTTTTTCGATCCTAAAATTGATCCTCTCCTCAAAACACGCCAGGTTGTTTTTACTGCAGGTAATACGTATTCTCAACTTTAAAGATGAGAGAAATTGTGGCTAGCAGTGAATAGCATTTTAAATGAAATATCTCATGCAATTTTTTTTTGTAATCGACATTCATATTTAATAGGAAAGTTGATACAAGGGATAAAAATCTACTTTACACTCAATAAAGGGATATGTTCGTCCTCTCTGTTACGTTACATTATTTTTCTTTTTTTTTAACTTGTCTATCGTATAAAAGCTTCTTTCTCTTGTAACACAACAATAGCAGTTGGAAGTACTATTATAACGAGTTTTAAAGGTGACCCAAGTATGTGCGGCGTTGTGATTGGTTATATGCATTTTCGCCAGCTTACATTTTTTAAGAATCTTTTCGATTTTTTCGCTTTGTTTTTTTTTTGGCTCTTATATTTAACTCGTAGACAAATGTGCCTGTTTTCAGGCGTCTTCTCAACCTTTACGCATTTACGAACATTAGACGAATGGCATTTTGCCTTTCAGCACTTCTCCAAATGGTATAAGAACAAAGCCAAATGCAAATTGTAATATCTAACGGTTACAGCACTTCAAGCTTAACTTCTCTGCAATGGGGTTTTATTTTTATTTGCGCCATTGCAACCCATCGATTGCATTTTAAACATGACTCTGGCCAGTCACCATGCATAGATATACTTTTAAGTATACTTTTAATTTAAATACTTGTTAGCCACCGCATGCAGCATCCACAGACTACACAAATTTACTTAATTACAAAATCTCATATAAAGAAATTTATTACAATGTGAAAATAAACAAATAAGAAAATTATATTCGGTCACGACCAAATCGTTTACACCCATCACCGTTAGCTTAACGAAAAGAAAAAAGGAAGTGAAAGAACTACATTTCCATGCTCTCCAATATGGAGCGGGCTCGGCTGATTTTTTCTATTTTGAAAATAAAATTTGAAGTCGATTCCTTCGATACCGGGGGAATTTTTACAGTAGACATTACCCAGACGGACAGACGGACATTCTTAAATCGATTTAGAATTTGATGCTGATCAAGCAGGTATATACTTTGTGAGGTCCCCGAGGCTTCCTTCTGAACGTTGCAAACGGTTTGACAAAATGAATATGAATGAATGAAAATTAATATACCCCTCATCCTTCGGTGATGAGAGTATAAAAAATGCTTACAGAACTGATATATATATTCATATATATACATATTCAATATATATATATATATATATATGTATATATATGTTCATATACGTACAAAACTCTGTGTGCATATTAAAGGGACAAGTACTATAAACACATATTGATCTCGGTAAGTATCAGCAAATAATTCCAGCAAGTAAGTTTTACTACAAATGCGGATGTAAAGTAATTCCATAGTTAAACACGAATCTGAACACATGTATACACATATGTGAGACTCTTCTCTTTGCTCTTACACAAATATATTGAAAAGTTGTGAAAATGTTTTCGATTAAATTAAACACATAATCAAATGCATACATGTATGTATGTATGTAGATATGTGTATATAAGTATTACCCAGATGCAAGTGATTAAATAAAGAAACAAGAGCGACTAAGTGAGGACGAGCAAGAAGAGACTCATCAAACGCGTACCTTCTGAAGCCACTCGAAATGTAGTTGCAATCTCAAATTCGACTATACATATACATATACATAGGTATATGGAGCCAATGAATGCAAAGAATGAAGAAGAAAATACAACAAAAACTGAAATGGAACACAAAATGAGGAAAATAAATAAAAAAAAAAGCAAAAAAAAAAAACTTGAAATAAAACAAAATTTGCTTTTCATTAAATTTTTCATTTATTGGTTGGTTCGTAATTCAATTTGATGACTATGCACATATGGAGTGCTAGTACTAGGCACTGTGGAGGACTCATCCAACACCATAGACTGCTATGTATGTATGTATGGAGGATGGTTACATATACACAGGCAGATTAATTCTAATGCATTACATAAAAGCAATACAATATGAACTTTATGATTATATTACATACACCCGATGAAAAGAGTTTATGCTGTTTCCTCGCCACAAATGCACAAAAATGTGTTTTCGTTGCATCCACTACAAGGGTTATATTGAACTATCAGATAAATCAGATTTTATTTTTGTCACTTAAAAAGAATATATGGTAAAAAGTAGACCAATCATTTCATTTTTCGATTTATATATAAAACATATAGATCGATCGTAAACCTATATTGCATTTCATAAAAAACAAGAAGATATATGTATTTTTTCGGATATCATTCTTCTGCTCCTTGTTATGAACCTCTTGAAACAAGCAGCAAATACCAATTTTTTTTTTCATATTTTTCTCAATCCTCTTACGCATTCGACTTCCCGGTGCATTTTTATTTTTTAATCCTTGTACATATTCGATTTGCTGGGAAGTTTCGTTAATCATTTAATTAATTGCCTGTGGCTTTCCCTATGGCAAACTACAACCATTATATTATTTAAAATCATTAAATGCTTTTTCTTTCCTTTTTATTAAGGCCGCTTTTTTTTAATGTCTTTTTTCAAATTAATTAAGGGGTTTAATGGTAGATAAAAAAACAAAAAAAAAAAATAAGTAAGAAAATTATAATCGGTCGTGACCGAATCTTTTATACCAAACATCGTTATTCTTAACAAGACGAAAAACTTAAAAGAACTAAATTTTCATGCTTTATAATGTGAAGTGGACATGGCAGAGCTGAGTTCTTCGATTTCCAAATTAAAAGTTTTTGTCGCATAGGCGTGTCCTTGGAAAAGTCACTTCCAAACTCTTTCGCGGGAAAATGTTCCCCGCAAATGCTATAGACTTGCAGACAGACATATAGAGGCAAGAACACGGCGGACACGTTTAGGTGAATTTCACACTGGCCAAAAATTTATGCACTTTATGTGGTTTTTAAAGCTTGTTTCTGCGCCTTATAATTGATGGTTGAATTGAATATCAGTGATGTATTTTACCCATTTTTATTCACGTGCTGCAGCATCGCGAATTGGATTTTCGCTTAAATAGTCACTATTGTTTATGATTTGTAGTGTTTTTGAAGAACAAAGATGCTCTCGGTTTACGCTCCACTGCGGACATGTGCTTCGACTGGTTTTCAATTCCAACCTAATCTCCGAAATTTTGAAGGCGACACTTTCATTTTTGCGACCAAAATAATGTTTACAACAGACATTACACAAACGGACAGACGGATCTGTTCAAATCGCATTTGGATTGACAATATCATTATATACTTTATGGAGTTTCTGAGTTCCTCTGGGTGTTGCAATGGGTGCCCTCGCCGGAATTATCATGTTGATCAACACGTCCTGGTTGAAAAGATCGATTCTGCATTGATGAAGTGCATGGTTGATATGTTGATTGTAATACAACGTCGCCCGACACGTGTTTAATATTCGACATATTCCATTGGTTCCTTTGCCGTTGTAGCTCTTGCATTCGAAGAAATTTCCTAGAACTAGAATCAATTTTCCGCTTTAATTGTTCGTCATCTGGAATCGAGGGTGAATATCGAAACGGAACTGGTTCGCTGAGCAGTCCGTCTGATGGTCGCTTTAATTGTATGAACACGTCAACTGGTCTTTTGATATTCTTTATGCGATAAGGTGGTGGGGTGAAAGCAATAGCTGTCGGATGAACGTCAGTAATTTTATAAGAACCGTAATCTTCCCAAACAATTTGATTGTTTTTCTTTTCGTAGAAGCGTATTAAAATATCATCTTTATCGATCTTTTCGCACAATAATATATTCTCGGCACCGCTATCCACACTGGCGGGACAAGTGCATACACGACAGATCTTCAATTCCGAGATCGCGTTCGTTTCGTAAATTGGTTCCGAAATAATCGGATTCAGGGGATTAATAAAACCTCCTTTCTTATCATCTATAAATACTTGGAAGCATAACCTTAGCGAATACAAATCAATAGCAGATGTCCGCGAACGATGATTAAATCCTGTTCTGAAGGGATCGATACGCATTGCTTCGCGTTTCCTCAATGCGGATTCAATATTCTTCTTCTTGACATATTGAACGCTTAAATTTTTAAATGCCAATGGCATCTGTTCGGTATTAAACACTTTCTTGCAAACGCCATCTAAACAGTCCGTTCCTATCAACTTATGCGGATGTGGGCGGTATGGTGCATCTTTGGTAACGCATGATGTAATCACTATAGCTTGGCCTGCATAGCCAACTATTTCGATCGACGGATAAGTTTTATTTTCGGGCGTTGAATTATCGCCAAGTATTGGGTCACCAGGTCTTCCATCACATTCATATGAAAATGCCATAGGTTTACCGGTTGGTTGTTCCACAATTCTTACATAGGGTTTAAAAGTACCACTCATGATGTTCACTATTTGTTAACACTGTTATAACTGAAAGATTTCTACACGCACTGACTGACATCCGATTAAAGGTCTCTACTTAAATACGGTTTATTCCGTGGACTTGTTTACTAACTATCAGCGTTTTTATCATAAACAAGTAAACAACTCCAGCTTAAAATATTTACCGTAAAAACAAAAACAAGCAAGCAAATTATATCCGGTCGTCACCGAATCTTTTATACCCGTGATGTTTTTTGTTTTCAAAATAAAAGTTTTGTCGCATAGGCGTGTAGGCATTGTAAGCGTGTCCTTTGAAAAGTTTCGGTTACTTTCAAATGCTTTTGCAAATTTGTAGGCGGTATCTTCACCTCAGATACTACATAGTTAGGCACGAGGACAGACGGACATGCTCAGGTTCCTTCCGAATTAGTGGGGTTTTTAAAGTTTGTTTCTGTGCTTTACAAAAATATTGAAAAAAAAAATTAAACTTTGATACATTATAATATCGGATACGTGTGGCGAATTTTACCCATTTTTGTATAGGTGGTACAATATCGTCACAGAATATGCGATCAAATGTTAATTCATTTAACTACTACAGTTTATGAGTAATGGGCAAAAATTGTTATTCCTTTTGAAAAACAGATGCGCCCTTAGCTTACACTGGTGCTGCGAGCGTGTCGTTCGACCAATTTGACCCACTTGCGTTATCAAGTTGCGTGCGAGAACTTCCAGTGTTTCTGCCAAATTTAAAGACGATAGTTTCATTTTTGCGGCCAGGAGAATATTTACAACAGACGGACGGACGGACATGCTTAAATCGATTAAGAAAATGTATCCTTTGTGGAGTCTCTAAAGCTTTCTATTGGACGTTGCAAACGTTCCTTCGGTAATGGGTGTAAAAATAACGAGTGCGATAAAAAATGAAATGACAACAACCGGACATATAATTCCATAATTTGGAGGAAGACAGAGAACAGCAAAAGGTTTGCCAGTGACTTAGTTCCTGTAGAAAAGATGGTCAGTACAGCCCCTTCTGAGGTTTCTGATTTACGTATAACATATTGACTCTTTAACGCTAACAAGACAAAATGCGAAAACCTTAGTTTCCGTTAAAATAAAGCAAAGCGATAAGTAAGGCAAACATAATTTAAGAATTACATACAATTTACATAAATGCTTTTTCACAAAAATTCACATAATCTTTCATTTAATAATTTGTATACTACGTGGACACTGTGTATAAGCAAAGAGATATGCTCGCTGACAGCAAAATGCATAATAAAAAAAAAAAAACTCATTTCTCCTGGTAGTGGTAGCTTTCAAAGAATATTTGGTTCCGTTTTTCTGAAAAGTTTTCAACTAATTATATTACTCAGAACTAAATGAATGGATGAATTCATTGATTCAGTTTTGAAAAGTTGAATTGAACCCTTAAGGGAACCATATTGATATATAGTTTAATACAAGTTCATTAAAATATGAAAATATCAAAAAAAAATCGAAAAAAAAAAGAAATAAATAAACAAATTAAATAAACACTCTATGTAAACAAGAGTTTTCCAAATAACTTCTATAGCAAATGATTTGTTTACATTTGAATTATTAAATATTTCTATGCGTTGCACTTCCTTTCGTCAGGATAAGCCAAGTCTACTATATTTTCTATTCCGTTTGTCGTGAATATACAATGGGAAAGTTTTTTCAAAAATTCCAAGTCAGAGATATATACAAGAGTCCTTCCGAAGTTTTTATGTTTATACCTGGCACTACATATGGTACAGGGTATATTATGTTAAAGAGGACGTTGGTAACACGCAGAAGGACTTAACATAGATCCACCTTTTATTCAGGATCACAATCTGAATTGATCTAAGGCTTTCTGTCCGTCTGTCCGGCTGTCCATGTAAATTTATGTTCAAGTTACAGATTACAATTCTTGGGACATTTTAATGAAATTTGATATAGTGACGTGTTTTGACCCAAGGACTAATTCCCCTTCTAACGCCCTATTCTGAAAAGTCGTTACATGGAAAAATATTGCAATTTTCAAGATTTGCCGGCAAAAGTGGCTAACTAGTAGTATTTCGGCATTCTAAATTGGTAGGAAAACTTTGGACCGGCTGGGGCAGTGTTTGAACTCCTTTTCATATAACGAAAACTGAAGTTTACACCAGAAAAAAATATAATTTTCAACGCTTCATGGTAAAAATCATATCATAATAGTCATTTAACATAAGAAAATTAACTGCACTAAATATGGACCATCTCGTCCTATTTTTTGAATCCTATCCTAATAAGGATTTTCATAAAAATTGATCCTTTGTAGAGGAGACAAGTATAAGTTTTCATGTGTAGTAAAAATTGACGCGTAATAGTAACTTAATACAAAAATAAGAATTGTGTTAGATATTATGGTATAGGGTATTTAATGGGCAGCCTTGCCCAACTATAATGTTCTTGCTTGTTTTTTTTTTTTTTATTAATGATAATAAGTGTAATATTATAAAAGTAAACATCTGCATCATATATGGATATTTGTCATCTTTCCATAACGTGTAAATATTTTTGTCCGGGAATATGATTTACTTGTCAGGATAAATTATAAATTAACGAAAAGGATACCAATAACTATACAAATAACTTCTTCACAGGTAATTGAATAACAAAGAAATGAGAAAAAGGTAAATATATTTGTATTTTAGAATACATTTTGTTTTCCGGTTCGTATATTCAGACAGGTCTTTATAGCCGTAGCAAAACAGCAGTGTCGCGACAATCTAACGGTAATCGATACCAATACCAGTTTTACTAACATTTAAACGAAAAAGAAAAACTAGGCCAGATAAAGACTAAACCGAGGACACCAGGACGTGCGAAGATGTAATTTAATGCTAATGAGTAAATCTGAGTGATTGCTATAATGAACATATTAAATCTATTTAAAATCTAACTTATCAGCTCTGTGGAATACATTTGTATATAAATTGCTATCCAAGAAGAGAAAAACAATTCTCTATCGTTAATGGAGAAACATGTAAATAAGTGCTGTTCACTAGCCTGCAAGATTGCAAATTTTATGCCGTCGACAAAATCGATCAACAAATAATTGCATGGTTCGTCTTTTTTTCTGCAAAAAAATTACTTATTTCTTAGCCAAAAAAAAAATTATAATTTTTTACATTAGAAACACAGTCGTAAAGTCCCTTCCAAGCGAGAAGTAGGTCTGGGACAAAAAGAAAATATAAATGACAATTTAAAAAAAAATAAAAAACCCTTTTTACTCACACAACAACAACAAACATTTCTTACTTACTGCAAACTCAACCAAAGTCAATAATAAAAACTTGTAAAAGCGTTAAACCACGCGAAAATACGCATCAAACCAAACGTAATGCATAAAAAAAAAAACAACAAGAACAACAGCAATGACGCTAAAATATCCAAATAAACAATATACGTTTGTATGTAAAAATAAATATGATTCACAATTGAAATGCGAAAAAAAGAGAAAAAAGGGGGAAAAAAAAAGATTGAAATGAAAGCATGCTTGTATATATATATGTGTGTATGTATGTAACTACATACGTATATAAATATACAATACGCATTGTATATTCAGGAGCAGAGTTGGCGTATGAGTAATGTTTGCAGTGTTAAAATACATACAACATTGCATTTTGTGTTGTCTGCCAGCCAATGTGAAGCAAAGTAGCAACAACGAGAACAACAACAACAACAACAACAACCCTTTGTCAGTAAGGTACACAAACACATGACAAACATAAGCACTTAATAAAATATGTATGTGTGCATGGTTGGGCGGTTTGTACACATAAATGAGTAAATACATGGATTTGTATGTTTATAGGATTTACGTTTTTTTCATTTTATTTTTTCTTAAAATAAAAAACATTTGCAGGCAGGCAGCTTTTCAAAATATTTAAGCAAAATAAATAGGATCTTATTTAAAATGTTATAAAATAAAAACAAAAAAACAAAGAAATATTTATGTATTGTATGAATGAGCCTTTAATGCTTGGTAAATGCGAGTAAAAATTTTCTTTTGATTTACAAAAAAAAAAAAAAATAATGACAAGAATATATAGAATAGGCAGAGGACATCATCTTGGTTGTTTCAAACTGCTATACACGTTATACACGTACGTCAACGTATACAGTAACGCCTGTATAAGAGAAACATTCCATTCTAACTCTGGACTCTGGCCGACGTAAGGGCAAGCAATTTTATGTCAATCCGTTATTTTTAATAAAATGTCAACCGTGCTGCGGTTTTAGCTAATCAAAAATATGTCGCACTTTACGATGTCTCCGGTGCGTACTTGTTTAAAGTAATAACAAGGTTGCAGTACATTTTATTTACCACTAAAATTAAAAGCTTAACTTAAGTTTAATTATTGTTTTAATACGAAAATTGTAATAAGTTGCACAAAGCATGTATATTTTTGATCGGCATCAAATTCTAGATTGACTTAAGCATGTGCTTCTCTCCGTCTGTCCATCTGTGTAATATCTTATATAAACATTCTCTGGGCCGTAAAAATTAAGCTATTGATTTCAAATTTGGCAGGAACATTGACAGTTCTTTCATACTGGTTGGGGTTGAATATGGGCCAAATCGGTCGAAGGACATGCCTATAGTACTACGTAAACTGAGAACATTTCTGTTTTTCAAAAGGGTTGCTACTCATTACTCACAAACTATAGCAGGGAAATGTACAAAAATTTAAAGATATATTCTATGGGCGATACTTTAGCACGTTCACTGGAAAAAATTGACCACGCCTACCTAGTATTATAGTGTATCAACGTTTAAGTTTTTTTTTCAATACTTTTTTAAGGCGCAGAAACAAGCTTCAAACACACTAAGTATATAAATTCTTGAACAGTTTCATATTTGGAATGCAATTAAAAACATGTCGGTCTGTTCGTCTGGACGTTCAGCTGCCTGCGCAGCTGTGTAGCATTTGCAGTAAACATTCTCACGCTAGCGAAAATTAAGATATTGTTTACAAATTTTCAAAAGGAGAAAACTTTTCCAAGGACATGCCTACAACGCCCACACGCCGCGCCCTCTCCATGTTGTAGAGCATGAAAATTTAATTCTTTTACTTTTTTTGTCTATTTAGGATAACCGTGATTGGTATAAAAGATTCGGTCACAACCGAATATAATTTTCTTAGTTGTTTTTTTCTTTTTTTTCTTCGGAAAAACCGCCTTTGCTTTACTTTCGCTGTGTACTAGAGGTTTTCCTTTTATCTTTTCACACCCGCCACTGAATTCCGATTTAAACATGCCAGTCTGTCTGTCTGCGCAATGTCTGTGGTGACGCTCTCCTGGGCGCAAAAATTAAGCTATCGACTTCAAATTTGGCAGAATCATTGGTAGTTCTTGCATGCTGGGTGATCTTGAATGTGGGCCAAATCGGTCAAAGAAAACTAGTTTTTTTTTTTTGGTCTTCTGAAGGGAGAGGTGACGGTTATAAAAGATTCCGCTACGGTCGAATGTAATTTTCTCACTTGTTTTTTTTTTCTTTCATGGACCCATTCATGTTTGGTATTTGTAGGCCTTTTCTTGTTGTTGTTGTTGCTGTTGTTGTTGTGTGCTTAAATACTAAATTCTTTGCTTTCATTTTAATTCTGAAGGAAAAGGTAAATACACGCTATACATGTAAGCCACCTATACTAGGTCTTTGCTACATTATGAACGGAAAGAAAGTGCTTGAAAAAGGAGAAAAAAAAACAAAGAAAAAAGTAATGACGGACGACAATGTTAAACCTTTCAGTATATGTTTTATTTTTTATATTTTTCTTCATTTTTTGCTCGTTTGTCTTCAACTCTTTGTTTTCCGGAATTGTTTAGCGGAAATGCGCCTGTGGCCACATCAGACTTTACGCTTTCTTTTACTTTGTATCTATTTTGAGTTAAGAGAAAGATGAACAATATTTTCCGAGAAATTTACTTCTTTGAGATGCCAAATAACTAAACAACCAAAGCAAAGCAAAGAAGAAAAAGAAAACTGGAAGAACGGCATATGTATTTATGGGGCCAAACGTTAAGGCCAGGTGCCGTCGTCTGTTTCGAGAGCAACATTTTGCATTTTTTCAAATTACGGTTGCTACCCATTAAAACAAAAATTAAAATAGAATGCTATCAGAATTCAATTTGTATGGTCTTCAATTTATTGAATACTCAGTCAATTGGAAAAAGAAAAACTCTGCAAGGCACTAAACTTATACTAAGGAAAGAATTTTATGTTACTCTAAGGACGAATTCCTGCCCCATGAATATATATATATATATGTTTAAGTGTCCAACGTACGTTCCTGCTGCAAAGTATTCATTGCACGGTACATTTATGGCGTACGGATTGAGAAAAAGATACTCTTTGCCTCGAAGATGACTAGTATTCGCATGCCAGATGGACATATATTATATGGGTGTGCGGTCCTCTGGTGAAAGCGGAACGCCACACAGTGTAAATACGATTTTGAACTAACCATAGCCACCATGAAACCCACGTAGTGAGCCTAGTTCCCGCTGTTAGGCGGTAGCAGAAAATTACTTCGGACTTGTCGCCGGTTTGCACAGCAGCGTGCCTTTTATCGGTGAAATCGGATATAGTCTAATCTACGATATCGGTATAAAACTCAGTATACTTAGAGAGACAATTAAATTTGCAGGAAAGAAGCTAATCTAAGCGGTCGGAAAACGCGACCACAACATGCAAAGACTTCAAAACTTATTTATCTAAAACTCGGATGTAAAGGCTTCTTAGAGGCAGATAAAAAGTTAATGAAAAATAGTTCATTACGATGATGATTCAGTGAGTGATTCAAGGATCGACCCAACCTAAAATTAACATAACTTTCTTGCTTCTTTCGGAATGTTTAAGAGAGAAAGAAAAAATTGTTTCAAGACTTTGATGTAAAACCATTTTCTTAACGTTTTATTTCCTACTTTTGAAGTTGCACAGAGTGAAACACAGTTTGATAAAAGTCACTTTAACTTCACTTGCTAAGTGAAAGTAAAGAACAAAAAATTAGTATATGTGTTGGTGTGTTGTGACATTTTTCAAGTTTTGCATTAAAAACACAACAAGCGAAGCTGAACAAGAGAACCATTAAGCAGGTAAGCAAAAAGATGGAATTTTTTTTTTTTTTTTCAAATCTTTCTTCATTTTCCAAAAAGCAAGTAGAAGAAGAAAAATATTTTCATTGGAAAACAAATAGAAGATGTAAACAAATAAACGCAAGCAAAAGATTGTTTTGCCGAATGTAAAAACATTCTTGGTCTTTCCATGCCATGTATGAAAAAAAATAGTGAAAATCTCCATTTCATCACTTTAAAGTATTACGGAAACTAACTCTCAACTATGCGTTGCCTTTGGTTGAAAACAAATTCCAAATTGAAATTTACTTTGATTCCACGTTAAGTTCTAACTTCTTGCAAGAGCGAAAATCCGTTAACTTCTTCTGTGCTAGCTTCCAAAAGATTGCGTTATGTTAACTGTATCGTATCGTTTTTAACGCACAACAATTAAAACGAAAGATCTGATTTTATAAAGCACATATATATATACATATATATATGCGCAAAACACAAAATCAACTTGATTTCAAAGCATTCTTGGTTCATAAGATGAACGCATGCGTGATCACTTGACTGCCTTGACTGCCCTCTATTCATGTAACATCGATATAAGTTCATCTAATCTTTCCGTTGCATCTAATTTGATCAATAGTATTGTACGTACAAGATTATAGTGTGCAAGTAGATTCGTTGTGAATTTGTGAGTTTGTCATTGTTTACTGTTTTCGATTCGAACCACGTTAACAATTTCACGTCAATTGATCACTGTCGTCTCCCCAAACCATTATTTCTTTGTCTTGTAGCCTAATAGTTTTAATTGCTTTTGCTTTCTTCTTTTAACAATTAATCGCAATAACAATAACAACAATAACAACAACAACGACAACACCAAACCGAAAGTTAAAGTCTATCGGAATTCTTCGATATTCTTACCCTGTCATCCATTCAGATCTGAAGGACCTCAGGTATTGTTACACTTATTTGCATCCAAAAAGTGGTGGGGTAGATACTAATGTGAAAGTTAAGTTATTCCGCAAACAGTTATTCGTAACAGTTAAAAACATTGCTTTGATCGTTTAAGCGACTGTAAATTTTCTAGAAAATCAAATTAAATCTTTATCAGGAGGGAAAGTACACCACAATAAAATTTTCAAAAATTGAGTTTGTTTTTTTTTGATTAGTAGATTATGGAAGATTTAGGGCATTCTTGACGATGTATTTGTCTTGAAAAACTTGTTATACAGCAGCCCTGTAATATTTTATGCCTGCAATAAGTTAATGATGATAATATGCAGGAGATATAATGGCACACGCACTTCCTGTGCACCGATGTGGGAGTTTAGTTTCCCTTAAAAATTTTCATTCTCATCAACGAAGGATGAAAGGTATATTCATTTTATCGAAACGTTTGCGACGCCCAGAAAAAGCTGTGGAGACCTTCTCATTATTCTTGATCAGTATTAATTTCTGAATCAATTTAAGCATGTCCGTCTGTACGCCCTTTGTAATCATTCTCCTGGCCGCAAAAATGAAACTATTGTCTTTAAATTCGGCAGAAACACTGGAAGTTCGTGCAGACAAGTCGATAATGCAAATGGACCAAATTGGTCGAAGAACACGCCCGCAGCACAAGCGTAAACTGAGAACATATCTGTTTTTCAAAAGGAACGACAATTTTTGTTCATTACTCGTAAACTATACTAAGTAAATTTGCAAAAATTTTACCGCATACTCTATGCGCGATGTTGTAGCACCTGGGTAAAATGTACCACGCATATCCGATATTATTATTAAGACTTAGGATTTTTTTTTTCGTAAAGCAAGTTTTAAAAACCCTACTAATTCGGAAGGAACTTGAGCATGTTCATCCGGCCTTCTACCCAACTATGTTGTATCTGTGGTAAACATTCTTCTACAAGGTTGCAAGTGATCTAAATTTCTCAAAGGATACGCCTGCATTACTCGCGTGCTCATGGAAAAAAAACTTTTATTTTGAAAACAACAAAAATCAACCTCGCTATTATAGAGCATGGAAATTTATTTCTTTTACTTTTTTTGGATAACCTGTTGGATATACGGCTGAATATAATCGTTTTACCTGTTTTTGTTTTTGCGATTAATATTTTACCGGTTTAAAGTAAAAACGTTGATAGTAAACAAATCCACGTAATAAACCGTATTTAAGTAGAGACCTTCAATCGGGTATCAGCCAGTGCGTGCAGAAACCTTGCAGTTATAACAGTGTTAACAAATAGTAAACACCATGACTGCTGCATTTAAACCGTATGTAAGAATTGTGGAACAGCCAACCAGTCAACCTATGAGATTTCGCTATGAATGTGAGGGAAGATCTGGTAGCCCAATATTTGGTGCTAATTCGACACTCGAAAATAAAACTTATCCATCGATCGAAATTGTTGGCTATGCAGGCAATGCTGTAGTGATTATATCGTGCGTTACCAAAGATCCACCATTTTGCCCACAACCGCATAAGTTGGTAGGAACGGATTGTCAGTACGGCGTTTGCAAGAAACTCTTTAATACCGAACAGATGCCATTGGCATTTCAAAATTTAAGCATTCGACATGTCAAGAAGAAGAATATTGAATCCGTATTGACGGAACGCGAAGCATTGCGTATCGATCCGTTCAGAACAGGATTTAATCATCGTTCAGACACATCTGCCATTGATTTGTATTCGCTAAGGTTATGCTTCCAAGTATTTATCGATGATAAGAAAGGAGGTTTTACTAATCCTCTGGATCCTATTGTTTCGGAACCAATTTACGACAAGAAAGCAATGTCAGAATTAAAGATCGTTCATGTATGCGCTTGTCCTGCTAGTGTAAACGGCGATACCGAGCATATATTATTGTGTGAAAAGATCATTAAAGATGATATTTTAATACGCTTCTATGAAGTGAAAAACGAGCAAATTATTTGGGAAGATTTCGCTTCTTTCGAAATGAACGACGTTCATAAGCAGACAGCTATTGCTTTTACCCCACCGCCTTATCCAATAAAGAACATCACGGAACCAGTTGACGTGTTCATACAATTAAAGCGACCATCAGACGGACTGCTCAGCGAACCAGTTCCGTTTCGATATTCACCCTCGATTTCAGAAGTTGAAGAATTAAAACGGAAAATTGATTCTAGTTCTAGGGAAATTCTTCGAATACAAGGGCAAATGCAAACGAATCAATTGAATATATCGGATATTAAACAAGTTTCGGACAACGTTGTACTACAATCAACATTTGAACCGTGCACTTCATCAATGCACAATCGATCTTTTCAACCAGGGTATATTGATCAACATAATAATCCCAACATTGGCACCCACTTGGCCCCTGACTATGGTTTTAATACAAACCAAAACTTACAAATGCCATACTCGTACAACACATTAACTGATAATGCCAATGTATGGAGCGATATTAATGGACAAGATCAATTGTTTGTTTCTCAAACGCTTTAACCCGCCGGCATAACAACACTGACATTACTAGATTTAATAGTGCATTATATTTAAACGGTAGCTAACCATTCCCTGCACATTCTGTGGAACAACTGCAATAAAACGCTATTCAATTTTATGGTTCAAAACTGTCTTCTAAATAAATTAACAAATATTTTAAATATATTCCTTGTGTTGTTTTTGTATCGCCTCTGAACATTTAAGTACATGTTTTAGAGGTTTTGTTGAGATAGGGCGTAATTAATGGAAAGGATTTTCCGATCAGACGCTAGTCTTCAATGCGAATTGAATGGAAGATGCTGTCAAACAAAGGCGGTAGAAACAAAACTTTAGTAATTATTAATGGGAACCGTTGACATCTATTACAAAACCTGCTGTCAATGGCGCCAAGTTTACATTATGTCTTCACATTTGGTCGGATGTAGCATAGGTAGACCTACTGTAACCCAACATATCCATCACTGGGGAACGCCGACACACTAACAGCGACCTATTCTCGATGACATTATATCTTGTTTCGAAGTAAAGGCGTACTTGTCGGAGAGGAAGGCCACAATGCATATTGGTCTGGTCCAAAGCTGGGTAGCAAAGCCAACTCATTAACTAACGAGTTAGATTAGAGGCGTAAAGCCATTACAATTTTTTCCTCTAATTTAAGAAAATAATGCTAAAGAAAAATCAAGAAGAAATTTTCTTTTTCTTTCAAACAAAATGTATACTGGATTATAATTGCAATGTCGACATTTTCTTTAAGCAACTTAACATCATTTTCAATACCTGTCTGGTCGAAAATATTTCCAATGTTTTTATCACATTTATAGTACAGATATCTCATCTTATGTTTACCGCAGGCAGATACGACCAGCAGAACTGACAGACATGCCTCCAACGATTCGGAACATGGTTTCAAACAAGACGACCCGTTTATAAAGGGACTTATACAGTCCCTGAGCCTTCCTCCTAGATGTTTTAAACGTCTTAACAAAATTAGCATCCCCGTCCTGCAGCGATGAATTTTAAAAAAATTTACCGTTGGAATCCTTAACTATATTTTTGGTAAAACTTTTTGCATTTCATTAAAAATTAGACTCGATTGGAATGCCTTATTGACCTATGCCGTAGTTCTTGTAGTTGTAGTAACTATACCGAAGGAATTTTTTTAAATCTAGAACCATCGTTCAAACAAATCTTATAAAGTGACTTTTTTATATTTTTGCATTTTTTTGCTTATACGAAATAAACTTTAAAACTTGTCGAAAAAAAGGATGTATGTAAAGCAATATGTTTTTTTTATTTGATAGCAATATTTGTTAAGTTTTCTTTCAGGAAATATTCATACATAAGTTTCTAATGTTTGGAAAAACTCTACAGCTAGTTTTATTGATTGAAAACGAGAAAGGAATTATAAGCCGGCTAGAATTGAACACCTATGTACACATGAACTATCAATTCGAAAACTTTGAAAAAAGAATTCATAAGAAACAGGTAACAAGAACTCAAGCAGAAGTAATTCAAATTTCTTGCATCCATCGCTATATGTAACTTTTTAAAAGATGTTTATGTATTCCACATATAAGTAAAGTTGTTACAAATGGAAAATTCACGATAGAAAATTTTGGAAATTCCCCTCTCCTTCAATCTCGAAAAAGAAAGAATTATTTGGCTGTTCTGAAAGTAATTTCGCCGTTTTTTTTTTTTTTTTTTTAATGAAAATGAAAGACGATTTTCTTACACTGACGTTTTACATAGCATGCGATAAATTCAATCTCTCAGGCATAACCACCTGAGCTTCCAAGTGGCCTTGGACAGACCATGATGCATTCTCCAGACCAAAATTATCAGATCGAAATTAAAAAAAAACTGCAAAAGCAATTTTTCACTTTCCATATTTGAAAAGGAATCCCCCAAAAACTATTGTATAGAATCACCCGAACTTTTTCACAAGCACGTCTTGCTATATCAGCTGGCAAAGTATATAATGATTATTCGGCTTTTAGGATGCAGTTGGCTGGGAAAATAACGAAATGACTTTCCGAACAATCCCGTATAATATTTTTGTCAACTCGTCGCTAGCTCTTAGAAATGTGATTCTTTGAATTGATAAATGTGATTCCACTTGCCCACAACAAGCCCCTCATCTTATATACTTGTATTTGGTAAACGGAAGAAGATAATTCCAATTCCAAACTATTACTTTTAATTATCTTCAACCATTTTATAACGAAAACTTACTTCGCACAGTTTTAGCATCATTACAACTTAATAAAAGAAGCAATCATATAACCAAAGCAAGGCAAAGAAAAGCAATTATTTAAAAATCTACTTTTACACATTAGCAAACTAACTAATAAAAGTGAATAAGAAAACGTGTAAGTAAAGTTTTATAGCGAAACAATTTTCTTACGCACGATAACAGCACAACATTCCGAAAAGTGCATTAGGAACGTATGGTTTCAAAAAAAAATAAAAAATTTACAAATAAAAACGAAAGCTGCGGTCGAATTTCCGATAACCACCTCCATTAAGTCAAATTATTCCTGATATACATAACCTTCAAAAAAATTCCTTTGTTCTCATTAAAAAAGAAATTTTAATTTCCTTATACTCTACTCACAACGAGATACGCAGGCAAACTGCCTAACAAACATAAGTTAATTGCTTAAACTACGTTTTATGCGATCCCTGATGCATTTTCAATCCTTAAAAAATTAATTAACATCTTTATGATCGGTACAAAAATGTTATAAGTGTAACTCAGTAGTTTTGTATCCTAGATATTTAACGCAACACTGTTGTTTTAAATAATAATATCGATGTTCGCTAATACCTAAGTACTCTGAAAACGCAGACGAAGGTTTAAACAAAACTTACGTCAAAAGGATATGTTATATATGGATGTTGAATTATATGAAATAGGCGTTATTGGCTTATTGGCGTAAGTATTACACTAACCAACACCCCTTTTGTGAAAATTAGTTCGATTAATCTACTAACATGACTAAATTTAAAAGCCGTTATTTCAGATTTATTTTGTTTTTTAAATATTGCATTGTATTCTTTTATAGTAAATTCAATTGTACATGCACATGTGATTTATAACATTTGTAGAGCCTAAAACTATGCAAAGAAAATACCACGCAAGTTCAAGAGTAAAAAAGTAGCTGCTCGCAAATTTAGTTAAACTGTTACGATATTTTACATCAGTGCTTTTATGTATACCTCTTTGATCGGTTTTGCTTCGGCTTGTGATGAAATTAGTTGCGTTTCACGTGTTTGTGAAAATGGCCGCAAAATAATTGAAATTATTTTACTGGAAAATCGTATAAAAATCCAATAAAAATTTTTATATTTAATCGTGATTCGTATAAGCATTTTGTGCCACTGCTATGGGAAAGCACATGAATCTAGGACTTCTCTAAAAAACGAAAGGCGATCCCTTCCCAATCGGGCACATTTTTTCAAACATTTCGTTGAAGTTCATAAAAAAAAATTTATCAAACCTAATAGGACTAAAATACTTTTTATCTATCCATTTGTGAAAGCCACAAGTGAATTTTTAAAGGCTTTGAACTCTATTTAAACTTTACGTACATGAGCGTGTTTGTGTGTATACCCTTAGTTAGTTCGGAAATATAATATATATATATATTACATAATAAAAATATGAGAAAACATAAAATAAATTAATGAAGGGTTCAGTGAAAATCTTAGAAGATATAAAAAATAAATAAAAATGTTTCGTTTAGAGAAAGAGTGAAAATAATCAAAGTATGTTATCGAACACACACTTTCATAATACAGGCATTGACACTTAAAAAGGATACGAACGGTAAGTGATATTTTTAACTTATTTTATGAATAACCAACGAATAGAAAAATTTGTAGAAACATCTTGTTAAACTTTTAAGATTTGTTTGTTTGTAGAGTATTTACCGCATTATGGAGACATTAGTGTATATAGAAGAGAGCTTCAAACATGTATATAGATCATAATGAACATAGAGACAGTGTTGCTTGTATATTAATATATATGAGCAAGAATAAAATATCTAAACTTTGAATCTCTGAAGCGGTGTCACAATAAACACCACTCAACAACCAACATGTCTGTCTTCTGAATTTCTTAAAATCATCAAATTTAAATAGAATTAAAGATTGGTTAATATATAAATACGCGTTTGGCTAAACTTCGTCTTACTTATTAGTAAGCAAAAATGATTAGCTGCACGACTTTAATAATGGGCGTGGCGGTTAGCCAATCACGACGATTTTCGCTTTAGTCATTTCGTAGTTATACCGATATGTCCGAAGTGTTCTTAAATAGAGCAAACTTAAAGAAAAATCTAACAGCCGTCAACCGGCGGTTAGCAAAGAAGCCGCAGACGACAATGTACAACTAAGATAAACAAACACACTTACTTCAGCTACATAATCTTACTTTATACCCGGTGTATGTACGTAAATGGCAAGAGAAAAGAACATTTGGGTGTTAAATGTAAAACATGTACGTTTGCAGGATACAAAATTTACGTTCGCACACTTGCACACTTGCAAATCGAGTACATTTTATCAGTTTGTTACTTTGTTTTGATGTACTCTTCTCTCATATAACTATGTGTGCGTTTTATAAAGATGTAAAAGTTACCTTGGCGAATAGTATTGTGGTTTTCTTCTTTTTTGGTTTTTTTGGAAAAATTTCGTATTTACATGCATAACATATGTTTATTATAATGCACTTACCTCACTAAAAGAGAATGTTTGTTCGTTGACATAATGGCATATTAAACGCATTTGCACGTTGATAATACCTGTAATTGCAAGAGAAAGCAAAAAGAAAAAAAACACACACAGTTACAATATTAAAAAACAAGTTAAATAGGTCTAGTAAGGCATTAGTAAAAATTTAAATGTTTTAAATAATGCAAAGTATTCACGTAGCAACCATATCAACAAGAAAAAGAAGCAAATAAATGAATACGACAAATATTAAAACAACAACATAATCACTACAGAGGCATATAACATATACATATAGTAGGCTTTTAAGTGTGGCCCTAAGGCCAAACATTATTGCTGCAAAATTTTGCTTACATCGTCATTATGAGAACATGAGAATAATTTAGGTTGGAGGCAACATGATGTAAATGATGATACCAAACATTTGTATAAACTTTTCTTCTCTAAGATTATTATTGTCGTTGCTATTGTTTTCAGGATGTTGTAGGCAAAGCTTTTAAACTTTTTAAAAGACATTGAAATTTCGAAAGGTCACTAATAGTTCGTTGAATATTTTTTTATGTTCAAGGATGTTATTATTGTGGTACGTAAGTTTGTATAAGTAAAATATTCACAGTATGTAGGCGTGAGTGAGGCGGGGGAGAGAAAGGGGGAGGGGGAGAATTAATTATTTTCAAAATTCAAAATTTAATTTACGTAACGTAAAGAGACCTTCCATTGGGTTAACTTAGACTCTAAGGTTTTCTATGGTAAGAAACATACGCTTCTTTAGTTTTATTATGCAGTCACAAAGCCACGAAAATGCGTAGAACGAGAAGGTTTTGGAAATAGTGAAAGAAGAATGGCAGAAAAAAATGCCCTATTATTGGAATTTCCACGATTTCGCTTATTGGTAACAAAATATTATTTAAAAAAAAAAACATTGAATCTTTTTAAAAACTTTCTAACATTTTAGAAAAGAAAATGACGGATTTGATTTAAAAGCTATTTTTTTCGTATTGAACTCTAATCCGTAACAATATTTAGTTTGCTATACGAAAGTCAATAAAGAAAAAAAGGTTTTCAATTTCATAAAAGCAAGCTGAAGAGCAAACAAAAAACAATATAGCAAAATGCTTCCTATTACCCTTTTACAAGTAAACAAGACATGTAATGTATACCTACGCTTTAATCTAAAACGAACTTCATAAACCTTAAACTGTAGAAATCAATAAAAATTGAAAATAAAAGCACTCGCAATTGCTCGTACATTTTGGAAATGGAAGAGTTCCTTTAAGAATTCAAAAATTGCGTGGTAAAGTACTTTCGATAATATAAAGCGATGTTTAGTAAAAATAGTGCTAATAGTCAATGTAAACACTACTAGCGATATCAGTGCTAATAGCAATATATGCAGAATAAATAATAGAACAGGGGTGGTGTTAGCCCAAATAGAAGACATATAAGTAGCAATATCAATATGGGAATTAAGAGCGAAGAAGCATCTAACCAATAGCATCCTAGCAATCCTAGAACTAAAAACATTGTTAGAACGAATAGCAGTATGTGGTAAATCAGTAGCGCTGTTAATCGTGCAATCAATCAATTAATGTAAGCTGTATAATAAAAGTATTAGTATTAGTAGTATTAGAGCTCATAAAAAGTCAAGTCTTAAAAATGTAAGAAGTAGTAGCAGTAGCAGTTAACACAAATGCTATAGCACTACTTCAAGGAAATCGATATTTAACGATGCCTAACAACCATCAAACAATGGTCTAAACTAGTAGCAAATAAGAAAAATATTCATCAGGATGGCAGTTATTATAAGCCAAGTAGTGTCAACTGATATTAAAACGCGTAAGAGCTAGCTGTGCATTTGCGAAAAATAGGATCGCGGGCTACTTTAAAGGCTAAAATAAATAACTTTTCGTAATTTATATTTTCTTTAACAATTTCCAGTAATTTTTCTTCAGCATATATAACTAAAAATCGCACTGAGGGATCCTCAACGATTATTTTCGACCCCTGTTGACTACACAGAATTCTCTATAAACTTGCGCTCATATCTGCCGTAACTTCTTGGCACCAGATTCACTACAAAATGCACTACTTTCTCCATATGCACCATGACGTACAGCCAGCGCAAGTTAAAAAACAGCTTCCTTCGTTTTGAAAAGGAGTACGAATAAAAAAGAGCAGTTCAAGCTGAAGGGTAGTAGCTTATCTTTCATTACCTTCCTTCACTTAATTTTCCGTTTTTTTTTTACTTTGCCCGATATTTCAATTTCTGATGTTATTGTGATTATAAAAATCAGGAAAGCTTTCATTTAAAAAAGTTCTCCAGTTTCTTCAGTTTTCTTCTTTCCGTCATTCTCGGCTTGTTGCGACACTTGCCTTAAAATCTTTTTCCTATACGCTTTTTACGATTTGTATGTACATCTCAATTAATAATAACTGGAAGGATGACTTCAGTAAACTAGTCCTTTTACGGTAGTGGGCAATAGAAAAAAAGTAACCAAAAACGTCAAATCACCATTTCAAAAGCGTGCGTTCTCGGGGCAATAAAAAAAAGAAAGAAACGTATAAACAAACATGAACATTGTGCGCGGCTATAGCTGAATCTTTGGTACCCACTACTACCTCTGTATTTAAAAAAACATCGTACTTTAACATGTTATAAAATTGATCGGGCGTGGCTGAAGTTTGCGTTACTCAAACTATGATCATCCAAGGAATAAAGAGGAAAATGCTTATCATCGTATACTGTTTTGTAGTTTATACACGCTTTCTTCGATCAATTTGCTTCATTTTCATTACAGACCTGCCTGCAAGGACTTTCAATGCCTTTGCCTAATTTAAAGCTGCCATCTTCTTTTTGGCAACGTGTAGAATCTTTGCCCCGACGGACAGACGTGTCTAGAGCGATTTAACAGAATTTGAAATTTGATCGCGACTATATATACTTTATATGATTTCTCAAACTTTCTTTCGAGTTTCGCAAACGAATATACCATCAAGATGAATGTACCACCAATCTGGTGGCTTTAAAGAGCAAAAAAAAAAAAAAATAAATAAAGAAATAAAGCAAACAGAGAAACAAACAATACTAAACTGACCAAACAACACGAATCGTTGGTAAGATTTTAAATCAACATTTTTAAAATGGCAACGTTTTAAAAAGTCAGTTTTTGTTTGCTTAAAATCCTAAAACCCTCGTAAAAAGAGGAAGTTAGGAAAAGCTTAAAAGGTCACTTTCGCACTGTTAGGCTCAAACCAAAAGTGACTTTTTTGCTTGCTTTTTTTCATGAAATGGAAAAGTTGTTTTTGCAACAACATGGACTTTTAAATGAATTTTTGAACCTTTCATTTAGCCAGCGAGCAGTGAAGAAAATACATATTGCATTTAGCATTTACGTCAACAATCACTGCAACTGTTCACGGTTGAATAACTGAAATTTGAAAAAAGAAATTTCTTCAAAGTGCAAGTTTTCTAAGCTATAGCGGTCGGGCTTTGAAAGGCTGCTCACAGGGATAATTCAATTAGTAATATCTAACTCGTTAGTTAGTGAGTTGGCTTTGCTACCCAGCTTGGGACCAGGCCAATGTGCATTGGGGCCTCCTTCTCATATAAGTACACTTTTACTTCGAAACAAGATATAATGTTATCGTGACTAAGTGAATAACTGGGCAGGTCACTGGGTCGTTGTTAATGTTTTGGCGTTCGCCAGCGATGGGTATGTTGGGTTACAGTAGATCAACTTATGCTACACCCAACTAAAATTGAAGACATAATATAAACTTAGAGCCTTTGACAGCAGGTCTTGTGAAAGGTGTCGACGGTTCTCATTAACAATTACTAAAGTTTTGTTTCTACCGCCTACCGCTGTTCGATAGCATTTTCCATCCAATTCGAACTGAAGACTAGCGTCTTTTTAGACTTCGGAGAGATGACCTATACTGCAACGTAAAGTCATTTCCATCAATTACGACCTTTCTCAACAGAACCTCTAAAACATGTATTTAAATGTTCAGAGGCGATACAAAAACAACACAAGGAATATATTTAAAATATTTGTTAATTTATTTAGAAGACAGTTTTGAACCATAAAAGTGAATAGCATTTTATTGCAGTTGTTCTACTGAATGTGCAGGGTATGGTTAGCTACTGTTCAAATATAAATAATATTAAGTGTACTATTCTCAATTTTATCGTGCCCTAGGGTTTGAGCGTTTGAGGAACAAACAATTGATCTTGTCCGTTAATATCGCTTCATACATTGGCATCAGTTAATCGTATTGTACGAGTATGGGATTTGTAAGTTTTGATTTATATTAAAGCCATAGTCAGGGGTCAAATGGGTGACAACGCTGGGATTATTATGTTGATCAATATGAGTCTTGCTGCATTCAAATCCTGGCTGAATACATCCATTGGCATTATCAGTTAATGTATTGTACGAGTATGGCATTTGTAAGTTTTGGTTTGTATTAAAACCATAGTGAGGAGCCAAGTGGGTGCCAATGTTGGGATTATTATGTTGATCAATATATCCTGGTTGAAAAGATCGATTGTGCATTGATGAAGTGCACGGTTCAAATGTTGATTGTAATACAACGTTGTCCGAAACTTGTTTAATATCCGATATATTCAATTGATTCGTTTGCATTTGCCCTTGTATTCGAAGAATTTCCCTAGAACTAGAATCAATTTTGCGTTTTAATTGTTCATCTTCTGAAATCGAGGGTGAATATCGAAACGGAACTGGTTCGCTGAGCAGTCCGTCAGAAGGTCGCTTTAATTGTATGAACACCTCAACTGGTTCCGTGATGTTCTTTATTGGATAAGGCGGTGGGGTAAAAGCAATAGCTGTCTGCTTATGAATGTCGTCAATTTCAAAAGAAGCGTAATCTTCCCAAATAATTTGATCGTTTTTCTCTTCATAGAAGCGTATTAAAATATCATCTTTAACAATCTTTTCGCACAATAATATATGCTCGGTACCGCCATCTACACTGGCTGGACAAGCGCATACACGAGAGATCTTCAATTCTGACATCGCTTTCTTTTCGTAAATTGGTTCCGAAACAACAGGATCCAGAGGATTACTAAAACCTTCTTCCTTCTCATCTATAAATACTTGGAAGCATAACCTTAGCGAATACAAATCAATGGCAGATATGTTGGAACGATGATTAAATCCTGTTCTGAACGGATCGATACGCAATGCTTCGCGTTCCGTCAATACGGATCCGAAATTCTTCTTCTTGACATGTCGAATGCTTAAATTTTTAAATGCCAGTGGCATCTGCTCGGTATTAAATACTTTCTTGCAAACGCCGTACTGACAGTCGAGTCCTACCAACTTATGCGGATGTGGGCAATATGGCGGATCTTTGGTAACGCATGATGTAATCACCATAGCTTGGCCTGTATAGCCAACTATTTCGATCGACGGATAAGTTTTATTTTCAAGCGTTGAATTAGCACCAAGTATCGGGCCACCAGCTCTCGCCACACATTCATAAAGAAATGCCATAGGTTTACTAGTTGGTTGTTCCACAATTCTTATATAGGGTTTAAATGCAGCAGTCATGATGTTCACTATTTGCTAACACTGTTATAACTGAAAGGTTTCTATACGCACTGACTGATATTCGGTTAAAGGTCTCTATTTAAATACGGTTTATTCCGTGGACATGTTTACTATTAGCCGTAAAAACAAAAACAGGTAAGAAGATTATATTTGGGCGTCACTGAACCTTTTATACCCATCACCATTGCTCAAAAAAAGACAAAAGAACTACATTTTCATGCTCTACCATCTGCAGTGGTCGCGGCTGACTTTTCTATTTTCAAAATAAAAACTTTGTGCCGCATAGACATATGGACGTTAGAGACGTATCCTTTGAAAAATTTAGGTTCATCTCAATTTCCTTTGGAAATTTGTAGGCGATATATTCGTTTTCGCTGACGGGAGGAGATACTATGCAGTTGCGCCGTCGAATGGATGAACAAACGCAAAGACAGACATGCTTAATTGCGTTCCAAATTTGGAACTGTCTAAAAATTTATATGCTTTATGGTGTTTTCGAAGCTTGTTTCTGCGCCTTATAAAGGTATTGAAAAAAATTAAATATGAATACAGTGTAATGTTGGAAAGGCGTGGTCAACTTTCTTTCATTTTTGTACAGGTACTACAGCATCGCCCATAGAATACGCGTTCAAATGTACACTTTGTACACTTACTGCTATGGCTTGCGAGTAAAGCACAGAAAACTAATTTTTTATTCCTTTTGAAAAATAGAGACATTTTTAGTTTGCGTGGTGCTACGGGCGTGCTCCTCGACTTGAACCATTTTCAATACCAACTTGCGTGCAAGAACTTCCAATATATTTGTCAAATTTAAATCACCTTAGAATTTGATGCTGGTCAAGCGTATATATACTTTCTGGAATCTGTGGCTCTTTCTTCTGGGCGTTGCAAGCGCTTTCACCCCTCATCCTTCGGTGATGGGTACAAAAAAGAGATCCAAAGGATGTGTACTTTATTAAGTCTCCCCATGAGCTTTCCTACGTTTGAGTTGAGAAAGAAAAAACATACAAAATGCAACAAATGCTCAGGCCTTCACACCTTTAATCTTGACAAAATATTTACCCCGAGGGTTGCATACACAATTACCCTTTAAAGCTAAATGATAACATCATTATTCGTTTAAGTGTAAAAAGCTAAATATTTTAATTTCTCATTTAATTTGTTTTTCTCAATCATTATTATTAGGAGTCAATCAAAGTTGAATGCAAAAATAAGTATTTAAACTGTGTAACCTTAATAAAAAAGAAATAATAATAATAATGATGATGATAATAACGTGAATGTTAAATCTTAATGGTTCAAGTGCGAGTCGTAAAGCAAAGAATGTCTGTCTGTCTCTTCCCTTTCTTTCTTTCTTTTAATCTTATTCCTTAGTTACTTTGCGAGTATTAACAATTTTTCATAGCGAAACGCAAATAAAGCCAAAAGGATAAGAAAATTGACTTAAAAAATAAGCCGGAAAAGTTCTTAAATGCCGACAATGCCGAGCTCAACAAAGAAAGAAGAAACAAGGAAATAAAGTGAAAAAAAACTTGGACAGAAATGTGCAAAAAAAAAAGTAGTCAAAAGTTTGATGATTACATCGCATACATGCATGCATGCATGCATGCATGAGAGACAGTGTACATACATACCACACATTTAAGCAGAATCAATAATGAAAGTTGTGCTTTTTAACATAAAACGGATGATAGCAATATTTGTAATGATAATGCATCAGAATCAACGTTAAAAACCTGACTCGAATCTGCTCTCAACTCCGCTTGCCCACAGGCAACAAAGCAAAAGCATTTATGTATGTATAAATTAAATGAAGCAGCAAAAGGAAAAAATATGCAGGAAAGACTGCAGCATATATTTGGCATGCAATCATATGCAGGTGCATTGTGTGGATGAAACAGATTAACGTCATCATGATAGAACGGCATAAAATGATCGGAGTCGAACAGACACAGAGCAATACACAGCAAAGTGACAAGCAACGACGCCATTCTATTAAATATTTATGAGCCACAGAAACAAATGGAAAAGGATTTTTTTTCAACTTTTTTTTCCCCCCCCCCCTTTTTTTGTTATCTCATCACGCGGTGACGATATTTTTATAAAACCAATATTTATAAAAAGCTGTGAAAAACAAAAAAAAAAAAAAAAAGGAAAAACTCTATAGAAAACGTATACGATTAGCAAGAAACGCAAACACATTTTGCTGTTCTTGGCTATAGTAGCCATTCGTTATATTTCATGAATTGGAAATCGATTATGTTGCGATTTTTGCTCCACATTTTCTTTTTCGCAAACATTTATCAGTTAACTCGAGTAGGGAAGGAAACAAAACAGAATGTATTGGAAATTCATGTGAACTGAAGTAAAAAAAGTTGATATTATACGAGCATTGAAATTATTTTTAATAAGGAAAAATATTGTTGCCTTAATTGTTGCCCAACGACATGCTCCAATTACTTGGAAAGATATGAAAATGACAACAAAAACAAAAGAAGAGTATCGACCGCGCTTGATTATTGATAATAAATTGTTTTCAGTCTACACCACATTTACTTGAATGGAAATGAACAAAATAGCAGGCATTTCCTATACAGTTTATTTAAAAAGATAATGAAATCACGCAATCGTACAAAGTTAATCTAGTAGTCTATATATATACATAATTTTTCATTCAAAGTTTCATTCATTCATTTAAAAAGCAAAGCAAATCAAAATTAATTCATGTTCAGCAGCACAATCTTATCTTGCAAGTCCACATCTTCTAATGCTATTCATTGTCATGTTTAAGGCAAAAGGAAAGAACGGTAGAAAAGTCAATGATTATTAAAGAAGCTATGAGATTGAGAGGACGTCGAGTTTTTAATAATTAAGGACATCCCGACACGAGTTAATATTTAAGCTTTTTTACGAATCACTTTTACATACATACATTTTTGTTGAAAGCTCACCAACAAATACGAGGAGTATATGGAAAAGTATATATACTCTTGGTTAGTATGAATACATGCCTACATTTGTAATCGTCTGTTTGCCTATTGAAACCGCAATCTGAAAATCTTTTTCAAATAAACAAATATATAGAATAGCATTAAAAAAAAAAAAAAAACCCCGAAGCCAAATAAATTAGGAAATTATTTTTTGTCTTTCTCTCAAAAATTCAGCAAATCCTCAGCAGATGATTCATATTTGACAAATAAATGCTCTAAAGTTGGGTTCATATGTTCAATAAAATCTACAAATTTCTTAATATAATCTGACTTTGAGAGTTAGGTGTTCTAAAGCCGACATAAATGCGGCAATCGCTGTACCCATCCTCGAGATATTATTATATTCCTCGCCAAAAGGTTCAAATTGATCGACATATGTTTCACAAAATTGTGTAATGAAAACTCGCCGCTTCATATTTTCATTAATTTCACTATTTATAAGAAATGAAAATCATATTTTCGGACAGACGTAATATCTGGATTAGTTGACGACAAAACTTTCATCCCTCTGCCCGAGTTGGCTCACTTCTCATACGAATCGACATCGCCAGAGAATAAAGCAATGATAAGTTTTTTTTTATTCAAAAATCCAGTTATCAGAATAATCAAACTGAACACATGCTACAAAGATCACGATACAAGTAGAAAAAATTCGTGATTTAAGTCTGAACACAAACTCAAAGACTACAATGGATAATATTTCAAGTACATACCTACTACCATACATGCATAAATGAATAGTGAAGAATAGAAAGAAATGAATAAAAAACCAAAAAAAAGAAAAAACCAAAAAAGAAAGAAACCTGTAAGACCGTGCGCGCATAGAGATGATTGCCAATTCAAATACGATTTTGAGATTAAAATTCACAAGTAGCGCTGAAACAACAGATTGGTAAATGCAGATGAATGCACACACAAAACGCACATACATTCATTCATCAGTAGAAAATAAAAACCTTAGAAAACCCAAAATTGTCGGAAATGCTTATGCTAGCAAGCATGTGAAGGAGCAGTTAAAAAGGAAACGGAAATTAAATTGAAAGGAAAAAATGAAATAAAATTTAACCCGTACAACAGCAGTAGTAACTAAAAAAAAAAAAAGTAAAAAGGAAAAAATGGAAGAAAAAGTGACATTCAGCTTAAGTCGAATCGTATGTTACCCACAGCTTAACAGATAGATGTAAACAAAAAAATCTAAGGCTCCGAGGATCAGAACATGAATTTTCAATTAAATCAGTATTAAAAATCCGTAAAAAGTCCCTACTCATCCTAAGTAAGATCTATTAAAAGATCTCATTAGATAAAAAAAAAAAAATATATATATATATATATATATATATAGAATTTAAAGCGAAAAGCTTTCAAAACACATAACGAATAAGATCATATACAATGGTGATGATGTGATGATGATGATGATGATGATGAGAAAGTAAATGTATTACTGTTGGAGGTAAAGTAAAATGAAAAATCAACGTTTCTTGCTACTTGTTCTAAATATCCATTCGCACATATATCACAGCTACACATACACACTCTTATTCTCACGTTCATACGCTAACTTACCATCACCGCCGCATGGACCTTTAGAGGTGAAAAAGAGATTTACCAAACTCTGACTGTAATCCGTCACCGCCTTGTGATGTGAGTCACAAAGGTTAAGTATAAACGCTGTTTTATCCTTTGAAATCTGTAAAAGTCAACAGCGCGTGGGAGTAAAAGAAAAAAAAGTAAATAACAAAGACAACAACAACGACAACAACAACAACAACAATAGCAACAGCAAGAACAACAACAAGAATAACGCATGAATAATATTCTACAGTCAAACTGTTCAGCATTAGTGCCAAGAAAAGGAGAAATTCAGAAAAGAAAAAAAGTGCTTTTACACGTGCTTAGCATGAACTTGCGATTACTTACCGTTATTTTGCCATTGTTGGCAAATGGAGCCTTTTTCAAATTGTAACTAACATTAATCTCTTCGTTCGTTATTTCGCAGGTGTTCTCGTTAAAGATGCACATATGCGGTGGGCAAATAACATTAGTCGGCCAACTGAATTGATAATGACAATCGGTAATCTGACGTAATGTCGGTAAACCCTATATAGTAGGCAGCATCGATAAACAGAAAGAAAAGAAAAATATGTAAAAATTGCCAGTAGGCATACGAATATACATACACATACATGCATGTGCATTATATACATATATGTGTGCGTTCACAAATAATTCAAGTGTTCCTGTAGCGCCAAGCAGTTTGGCAAAGCGAAAATTAAATAATAAGCAAATGGAAAAGACAATGTTACGCATAATTACAACGCAAACAGATTTACGCTATGCAGATGTTGAAGAAAATTAAATGAATAATTTATATATATATTGTGTGTGCATTTGTAAGTAAAGCGTTTTTTAAGTTCATTTCATAAAAATTATATGAAAATTGTCTTTAGAATTCGGGTAAAATTAATAAATTTAATGATAAACGAAAGATTGAAACACAAATGGATGGAGAAAAGGAAGAATACGACGAAAGCGCTGAGGCATTCGTGCAGTCAGATCATTAAGATAGGCAACTAGAATGATTAATGAAAAGAAACATAAATGAATGAATAAAAGCGACGCTCAGACCAACTGAGAAGCCAATATATCAATGAACACACGCATGGATGGGTAAATGGCGAAGAAGCATATACTGAGCATGCTCTGAAAAACTCGCCTATACATTATGATATTATAAAGACTTAAATTTTGTGGTTGCCGGAATAGAACTCGCCGGTTCATTAGCTCTATTTTCGTTTTAATTTCTCAAGCATCGACATCAAACATCGAATTTTACCTTTTATTGAATAAGATTAGGTTTTTTAAGCTAATCCTGCGATAACTAGAAATTTTTTCAAGTAATAACCAAACAAAACTAAGACCGATTCGGTAAATTCAATATGTGTCCGATTTTTATATTACGTCACTTCGATTTGGTATCTTTCCGATTTTACCGATACCACTTTCTTTAACCGTTTACTCGCGGGTATTTACTTAATTTACTGGACGGACCGAAAGACAAAGATTATTTATATCCAGTTTTACCACGATATCAAATTAAATTGGATGTCGCCCTAGTCAAAGTCAATCTTCGGCACGGACTATACGTACGTCTTACCTTCTATACGTGCTATCATCAAGAGCTTCTTTACGGAAACAGCAAAACTACACAAGTCAAAGTTGTAAAGCGACCTACTTCATGTTGTACTTTCAATCACTTTACGATTGGCGTTGCCAATCGCGAAGAATTTTATGTTCGGAATAAACATTCGTAGTTCGAATACCCTATCGTGTTCCCTTATATGAAATTCCTAGGCTACTCCACTATATATAAAATACAATGGTACTTATAACCTAAATGCGTAAAGTCATAAATTCGCTTTGGTCGTCACAATATTATATCCTTAAGATGTCCTTATTAAATTTATCGTTTAGCTTTTACTGCCCATTGGCTGTTGATAGAAAAGCAAAAGTAATTTTGATTAAATTCCTTACCCACAACTCGGTCAAGCAGTCAAAGTTTTACATAATTGGAAATGTATTAACTCTTTACACTATCCTAGCTAGGTATTGACACTTCTTCAGATATCTCGTAACAGCCTGTTGCTTGCATAATAATTTAGAAGACTTCTGCCACACATTTCTGCCTTTTTAGTTTATTGCGTTGATTAACTTTTTTTGAAACGTTTTTGATTCAAAATATATTAATATATCGATAATAATGTAATTTTGTTTTGTCCAAATGAAAAACATTCTCGTATTTCAATAAAAATTCAATAAACGACTTCAAGATCATATCATGCTTGATCAACCATATGATTTTGTTTTTTTTTTTTACATAAAAATACCTATGTTTTGCATATCAATGCAAATGCAAGCAGCAGAGATAATAGCGCTGACCTTCAACGTCTTTGCTACGGGATGCAGGTACATGTCAATCGTACATTGAACTGCTTGTAAACACATACAATCATATCATATTTTGACATTCGAGTGCATAATGCAGAATGAATGCGCCTGCACCGTGTTGACCTCTTTATGAAAATCAATAAATTTTATTACACTTTCATTGAATGCTGTTGTATGTTTCACCTGCTTTTAAATGTGCGCCTTGATTTTATTGCCAGGATTAAAAAAAGCTTTTATTAATCTCCCAAGGTTATTGTGATTTTATAGCAGTTCCTCATGAGAAGGAAGATATGAGAAGAAATTTCTGAAAATGGAACCGACAGGTGTTTACCAACTTATAATTGAAATAGTCACCATTCCATATGCACGGATAATCCCCTGTTTAAGTAGACGCTTGTAAACAAAGAAAGCGTGAGTGTCTCTGAAAACATTTTAATTACAACAATTTTATCGATTTATGTATATAATGATACACACACTTGAACGCTTTGCAAGGATTCTGGAACAGCCAATAAATGAAATATTGAAATTCCTTTATAAGAATATGAGGGAAGGATTGTTAACTGAATAGGTCAAATGTCCGTAAACAAAACATATTCGTCAAGCGAAATAATTAGCTATATAGGTGCCACTGTAGTCATTATATCGTTCGCCGCTAAAGATCGATCATACCAATCTCATCCACAAAAGTCGATATACGTGGGGTAGCGTTTGTACGGGCAAGGGTCAGTATCGAAAACATGCCAACAATGTTTAACAAGCTAGGCGTTCAAAGTATCAAAGATAAAAAAAAACACGAGAATATTGAGTAAAATACAGATAGCCTTAGAACAGAATATGCCCGTTGTTCTCGAATATCTGCCATTTGTTTATACTCATTAGGGCTAGATTTGCGAGTGTTTATAATGGTTCACAGAGTAAGTTCTATTAATCCTCTACTCTCTGTTGTTTCGGAACCGCTTTGCGATGACCAAGAGATGTCAGAGTACACGTTACAAAATTATTAAAACAGTCCGTATTCACGTCTCTCCTCACCTAACCATCTGAAAGTGTTAAGTAGCAGAAGCATTTGTGTTTTGTTTTTTAAAGAATAATCTAATAATGATAAAAGCGGTTTTAGGAACGACGAACTAGAAACGTACAACTTTATAACTAATTGCTATAATTTTTTTGCAATATTTCCCTACGAATAAAAAACGATTTTTTCAAAAGCACTAACATTTTCACAACAATGTGCAGTTAAGTACTCGTAAATGTCCTTGTTTTGAAAATTTAAATAAATAAAACCGAACTAATGAATTTTCAAGCATCGGTTTAGAAAAAAAAAAAAAGAATACAATGACTACAATAACTTAACAGCACCAACTATATAATATTCATAAGTGCATTCACAAGTCGTTATTTGTACAAAACACATAAGTAAGAAAATTATTGTCGGCAGCAACCGAATCTTTTGTACGCGTTACCGTTATCCTAAGAAAGACGTAAAAAAAAGCTAAAGCTTCATATTCTATAACATTAAATGGGCGTGGCCCATTCTTTTTATTTTTTAAATGGTAAGCTTAATTTTTGCGACCACAGACGGACGGACTACTTTATAGAGTCTCTGAAGGTTTTTTCTGGGAGTTGCAAAACTTTTGAAAAAACGAATATACCAAGCACCACGTTTAGGTGATATCCGATAACAGCGATGATGGGTATAAAAAGTATTATTGGTTTTTCGAAAAAAACTGAAATATGTTGAATGAATGAGTATATGCATAGATAAGTGCTGATCAACAGAAAAAAAAGTAAGAAGAAAATTAACATTCAGTTCGAAAGGCGCTTTGAGATCCCCTACTTCGAAAGTGATTAGCAGGAAGAGATTGATCGGCTTTCTTTAAACTTGCCAATGCATTGCTTTTGTAAAGGTGATTTTTTAACAAAATTAAACAAATTAAATTTATAGAAAAAAATGCCACAAAATATTTTATTCAAAGTATTGCTCCTCTCATTAGACACAGTAATTAACTTTCTCTTTGGTCGCATACGAATTCCCCATCGAGATATCAATTGATTTTTTAAGACTAACTTTCAAAGCACCTATTATTGCATGTTGCCATAAAAGAGGGAGGTCTGTGTAGAAAGGCGATAAATTATGGTCTGCTCGACGGATACACCCTGCTTTATGTGGCATATCCTAATTCAGTATCTTTAATTTTCTCCTTCACGAATTTCGCAATATGCGACCATAGTCATATTAAATAATCATTCTATCATGACTATTTTTCTTTTAATTACCAGAGCTACGCAGTGACAGACAACCATAGCATAGTCTACTTTGTAGTGAACATTAATTTTGTTTCTTTTGTATGTTTTTTCACACTTCAGACTATTATAATGTAAAAAGTCTTTATCATTCAATTTGAACAGATAAATTGAATTGTTTGGATATGAGTCCATAGGTCATCAAAGTTCGAGAAATTATGCCGCGCTCACTTGTACGAAAAGCTCAATATAATACTTTGACATAAAATTTCCAGTACTCTTTTTGAGATAATACAGCTTCGCTTAGGAACCATTTTATAGTTCCATTAGTAAGGATGGATAAAGCGTAGATCCATATCGGAAGCATAAGAACATTCTGTTACTTCTCTTGAAGATATGTATACAGAGCGTTTTGCAAGTAGTTCAAGTAGTTGGAAGAACTTGAGTCTTCCATTTACGAAGCCACATGCAACACAAATCACATAATCCTTCCAATGTTTACTTTTTGCGGCGAATGCAATGACAAAATTAATACAAAGCTCTGTACATGAATATAAAGAAAAAAAAAAAGGAAAGAAAGAAAAGGAAAACAATCAACCATATTATGTTTGTTGTTGAGGCAACCTCTGCGCTAAGCAAACGTGAATGTATGTAAATATGAAGAACGATTTGTGGCATACAACTGACAAAAAGCTGCATGAAACCAGCACCACAGGTGGTCGAGACCAAAAACAAAAACCATTTCAAATTCTCACAAAAATGCATTGCTATTGCATTGACAGTAATCGTTTCACAAAACAATTGGCAAAGAGCCAAACAATAACAACAATAACAGCAACAACTACAAGAGTATAACAGTAACATCAACTGCAAGCAAAAGCAGGCTTTTATTATATATATAACTTGGATATTTTTATACTACAACATCCGGTGTCTAAAAAGTGATGAAAAAAAAAAAGCAAAAGAAAGTGGAGGACGACCAATACATTGCAACTAAAACGGAAGGAATGAGCAGTGGTGAGTGAGAGCAGTGATGAAGAAAAACACAGAAACAAACAAATTGCAGACAAAATGTCAACAACATAAAATGTATTACACAATACGCCATAGTGTACTCGTACGTGTACATATATATATATATATATATATATATGCAACGGATATATCAAAGGCCAAAGGCTAAAAGAAACCAACAAGCAACAAGGGTAGAGAGATGAGGTAGGTGGGTAGGTAGGTGTGCGGTTATGTAGCTGTGTCAAAAACACACATATGGGACACGCAGTAATAACTATATCAACCACAACAAATCGATTATTAATTGTTGTTATTGTGTAATGAATAGTAATGTCATCAACATGCATTTAATAATTGAAACAATTCTATAGCACAACGTCGCATATGATGCACGTTTAGCTAAAGGAATTTAATCGCACGATATACACGATTTTGTGCATACTTACACGACCAGACTTCATGTCGCAACTGAACAGGATACTGGAGGAAAGCTGCTTAGCTTTATTTTCGAAGCAAGCAGTACCCAGTAGGTAGCGTAACTCGGCCGTAGTACGGTTGATGGGCACCAATGAAGCCAAAGGAAAACCAAGACTCTGAAAGAAAAGGCAAATACGCGTTAATTAATTAAAAAACATAATTCAAGCGAAGTAAATTATAAGCAAAAACTTAAAATTTTTTTTTCCCCTTTTTTTTATTTGTAAAAACTTTATCAAATAATTTATAGTTTTATTTGTAAGAATTTTCTGAGTAAGTGCTAAGTAACCCAGTTGCAAACACCAACCACACTCTACAGTAACCAGATTATTTATTGTTGATTGTATAAAATGCGCTCCGTTGTTTATGGCAGCTGATGCTTAGAAGGATAAATTTGAAAAAAAAAAAATTGTTTTTTTTTTTTTTTTTGCACATAAATTTCTTCGCTATTGCTCATCTTTTTAACGTTTTACTTGTTCATCCTTTCATACTGCTATGCTTAGCAATTTTCTTTCTTATTTATTGTCTAACTATCATCTTCTCATATATTTTCTTTTAATATAATAACTATTTTATTTTTTTTTATTTTCCTCTCTGAATAGTTGCAATAATTTTTTAGAAGAATTGAAAAATGTGTTTATCTTCTCTTACTTAGCGTTTATTACTTAGTCTTCTTCGTAGAAATTTAACATCTTGATTGGTTAACTCATTCTTATTCTATATAAATAATAACTTGATGGTTTAAATGCTTATTATATTAGCTTTGTGTAATTGTGTTAGTAATTCCCGAAAGGATGGATGGACTTTGAATTTGTCGATGTTTATAATAAATTCTTACGCTGTAAAGGAATTCTTTGACGTATGCTTGTTATTTCTGTTTAATTCGCAAAGAATTTACTGCTGCTGGCTAGACAGACAGACAGACAACCGACTAAGGATACATGTTGAAAAATAAATAAACAGGCGATCTCATGGCAAAATGATAAGCGCGTAAGCTGACGGGCGAATGCTTAAAGGGTCGAATAAATAAACCATTCTTAAGATACGTAAATATATTTATGAGAATCGACAGAAAAATATTTAAAAATTACCCAATAGCGTACCATGGTCATCACTTTATACGTATGTATGTGTGTATGTATGTATGTACAGCCATGGGCGTATAAATAGAGCACATTTTTATCAAAAAAAAGAAAAATAAATATTTCTAAACAACGCGCAGAAACAAAGGAAAACAATTCACATTTATATAAACGTAGACTTGCGTTGACCGCGAAACTAATTCTTACCGTTTCAAAGAAGCAGCAGAAATTTAATTGTCAAAAGACAGACTACGGTATTTCATGTTCTCGCTTAAAAGCATATTCAATCTACGGACTTGAACTTGATTCAAAACGTCTTCAGACATCATTAGTGAGAGCACCAAAGGGATGAAAAGTACACTGATTTATCACCGCCCCGAATATAAGCAACCGTGGTCCCGTCGAAAACAGTAATGCGATAAAAAACCAGTAGTCGATACAAAGAACACTTACAACCACTAATGCAAATAATGATTTTGCTTAAATTCAAACCTATGCCGAAAGCTTTGGTAGACTATATGACGATTAATTCTGGTACAACCATTTGCTAGCAGAATTCTTAAAAAAAATTAAAAGCAAGTAAGAAAATTATATTCAGCTCTAGCCCGATCTTTTATACACTCCACCTTTCCAAAAAAAAACAAAAAGGAAATAAAAAAAGTAATTGCGATTCACTACAAGATTGAGTCGATGGGCGCTAATCTTTCAGGGAAGAAATCTTTTTTGTTGGCACAAATGTGTGAAAAATCAAGAGGACAAAAGTTTTTAACTAAGGAAGCTGGCATTGCTATGGAAAATTAATTTCAGCTCGTGCTGAATAAGAGTCTATTTAGAAGCGAGACTCTTTTAAAGTTAGCTTTACGGCATAGGGAGAGGCAAAGAAAGTGTAATTAAAGGAGAGCAAATCTGGGACCATTCAAACTACCCAGCCAAAGTCTCCTAATTTGTGCCATGTGATTCGACATTGCCATGACAGAAGAGAATGTCTTTCCTTTTGATCGCTTATAAAAGCTACATTTCATTTACTCGCTTTATTCAAGTTAGTTCCTTAATATTCGAAAATGAAACCAATCCAAGTTAGGCCAGGTTGAAGCAACTCACGAGTCCCTTCTAATCCGATGGGACAAGAAGCGACATCTTATGCGTCTGCAATCCGACTTTGCTGGTGGTAAAGGTGCATTTATATTCGACGGCGATCATTTTCACACATTGATGTCCTATATGAGTTACTTTTCATAAGCCGCTAGCATTCTCTTCACATGGTTGCAATAATTCTTAGCGATTCCCAAATGAAAATTCAATTTATAATTGCTAATTTATGTAGCGTACCGTAAATATCGAGCTTACTTCCTATACACATCACGAAAGGATGTGTATATTCATTTTGTCAAAACATTTGCAACGCCCTGAAGGAAGCATCAGAAATCCAAAGTATATATATATTCTTTATCAGCATCAAATTCTAAGGTGATTTAAGCCCATGCGCGTATGTGACCAAAAGTTTTATTATCAAAGTAGAAAAAATCAGCCGCGCCTACTTCACGGCAAAGAGCATGAAAATTTAGTTCTTTTCCTTTTTTTGTCTTTTGTAGGATAACGATGATGGGCATAAAAGATTCGGTCTCAACCGAATATAATTTCCTTACTTAAAATTTTGCATGACGTGTGCCTAAATTAATTAAATTCGTAACATATTACCTGATCATTTCAATTTACCGGCAAAGGAATACAAGCGAAAACTGACTTTCTCCTGCATTTCGGAAATTTTCACATTTACAACATATACGGGAAAGCAGGTAAAAGCAATAAAAGGAATTTTCGCCGCGCAGAAGAAAAAGCTATGTCAGTTTCGTCACTCCATTTGTTACAGAAGCGCCTTTACAGCTTATTCCTTGTAAGGGTAGCAGTACGTATGTTCTTCTTTCTGATAGTCCACATACTTCTACGCCTTACGGCAAAAACTCATTTGGTGCTACTTCTCTTCTTCTCATAAACAAAGTTTCTTTTTACAATTTTGACATTACAATCAAAAAATTCTGTTACTCATGTTCTTCTTCTTTCTACAGGCAAGGCTCTATTATCAATTAATTATGAAGAGCAATAACTATTTTAGCACGCACTTCATTCGTATTATTTTTGTTTTAGTGTTTCACCTGCTATTAGTGCACGGTTTTAATTTCGAAATAATTACGCGGATTAGAACTGTTACTGCTACAATCTATAAGTAATATTTCCTAGAACATAAGAAAGAAAATTTAGTTCTGTTTAATCGTTATCCCATCATCCAAGGATTAAGGGTATATTAGTTTTGTCACAACATTTGCAACGCTCAGAAGGAAGCTTCAGAGACCTGATAAGGTGATTTAAGCATGTCCATCTGTAAGTCTGCCCGTTGTAGATATGCGCCAAATCGCTCGAAGGGCACGCCCACAGCACCACGCAAACTGAAGATATCTCTATTTGTCAAAAGTCGTAAAAAAATAGTTTTTTGCTCGTTACTCGGAAGCCGTAGCAGATAAATATACAGAAATTTGAACGCGTATTCTAGGGGCGATGCTGTAGTACATGTACAAAAATGACCACGCCTACTCAGCATTATAGTGTACTAAGATTTAATTTTTTTCAATACCTTTATAAGGCGCAGGGGCAAGCTTCGAAAACCCCATAAAGCATATAAACATTTGGAAAGCTTCAAACTTGGAATGCAACTAAGCATGTCCGTCTTCCCGATTGTGTCCATCTGTCCGTCGGCGCAACTGCGTAGTATCTGTGATAAACATCCTCCCGTTAGCGAAAGTGAATATATTGCCAAAATTTGCATAAAATGTATATATATATGTAATATCGGCAAAAAGACTTTATTTTGAAAACAGAAAAGTCAGCCGCGACCACTGCAGATGGTAGAGCATGAAAATGTAGTTCCTTTGGTTTGTTTTGAATAATGGTGATGGGTATAAAAGATTCGGTGACGACCGGATATAATTTTCTTGCTTGTTTTTGTTTTTACGGCTAATATTTTAAGCTGCAGTTGTTTACTTGTTTATGATAAAAACGCTGATAATAAAGAAATCCACGGAATAAACCATATTTAAGTAGACGCCGAATATAATCGAATATCAGTCAGTGCGTATAGAAACCTTTCAGTTATAACAGTGTTAACAAATAGTGAACATCATGACTGCTGCATTTAAACCTTACGTAAGAATTGTGGAACAACCAGCCAGTAAGGCTATGAGATTTCGATATGAATGTGAGGGAAGATCTGGTGGCTCAATACTTGGTGCTAATTCAACGTCTGTAAATAAAACTTATCCGTCGATCGAAATAGTTGGCTATGCAGGCGATGCTGTAGTAATTATATCATGTGTTACCAAAGATTCACCATACTGCCCACATCCGCATAAGTTGATAGGAACGGACTGTCAACACGGCGTTTGCAAAAAAGTATTTAATACCGAACAGATGCCACTGGCATTTAAAAATTTAAGCGTCCAATATGTCAAAAAGAAGAACATTGAATCCGCATTGAAGGAACGCGAAGCAATGCGTATCGATCCTTTCAGGACAGGATTTAATCATCGCTCGAAGACATCTGCTATTGATTTGTATTCGCTAAGGTTATGCTTCCAAGTATTTATAGATGATAAGAAAGGAGGTTTTACTAATCCTCTGAATCCTGTTGTTTCGGAACCAATTTACGAAAAGAAAGCGATGTCAGAATTAGAGATCTGTCGTGTATGCTCTTGTACCGCCAGTGTAGATGGCGGTACGGAGAATATATTATTGTGTGAAAAGATCGTCAAAGATGATATTTTAATACGCTTCTATGAAAAGAAAAACGATCAAATTATTTGGGAAGATTACGGTTCTTTTGAAATTACCGACGTTCATAAGCAGACAGCAATTGCCTTTACCACACCGCCTTATCGCATAAAGAACATCACGGAACCAGTCGAGGTGTTCATACAATTAAAGCGACCCTCAGACGGACTCCTAAGCGAACCAGTCCCGTTTCGATATTCGCCATCGATTTCAGACGACGAACAATTAAAACGGAAAATTGATTCTAGTTCTAGAAAATTTCTTCGAATGCAAGAGCTGCAACAGCACAAAAATCAATTGAATATATCGGGTATTAAACAAGAGTCGGAAAACGTTCAATCACCATATCAACCATGCACTTCATCAATGCACAATCGATCTTTTCAGCAAGGAAGTGAACGCAGCAAGGCTCATGTTGATCAATATAATAATCCCAACGTTGGCACCCACTTGGCCACTGAGTATGGCTTTAAGACAAACCAAAACTTACAAATGCCATACTCTTACAATATAATTAACTAATAATGCCAACGTATGAAGCGATATTAATGGACAAGATCAACTGTTTGTTTCTCAAACGCTTTAACCCGCCGGCACAACAGCACTGACATTACTAGATTTAATAGTGCATTATATTTAAACGGTAGCTAACCATTCCCTGCACATTTTGTGGAACAACTGCAATAAAACGCTATTCAATTTTATGGTTCAAAACTGTCTTCTAAATAAATTAACAAATATTTTAAATATATTCCTTGTGTTGTTTTTGTATCGCCTCTGAACATTTAAGTACATGTTTTAGAGGTTTTGTTGAGATAGGGCGTAATTAATGGAGAGGATTTTCAGATCAGACGCTAGTCTTCAATTCGAATTGAACAAGATGCTGTCGAAAAGGCGTAGAAACAAAACTTTAGTAATTATTAATGGGAACCGTTGACATCTATTACAAAACCTGATGTCAATGGCACCAAGTTTATAGTATGTCTTCACCTTTAGTTGGGTGTAGCATATATTGATCTACTCTAACCCAACATACCCATCGCTGGGAAACGCCAACACGCCAACAACGACCTAATGATCTGCCCAGTTATTCACTTAATCACGATAACATTATATCTTGTTTCGAAATAAAGGCGTACTTATCGGAGAGGGGGGCCACAATGTATATTGGTCTGGTCCAAAGCTGAGTTATACTAGAGACGCGAAGCATCTAAACTAGCGTTGCTCGTTGCAGCTCAATTTAAAGCATAAATATTTTACAGAGTTTATAAAAGAGTTTGTGTATCCACAATAGATAGATAGAAGTAGGGGGTATCGCAGATATGAACTTTCTTAAGTAGTATAAGATTCTGAATTGATTTATATTCACATCCGTCGTGGCGTTTATTATGTATTGTTGAACCGCTCATCATCGCCAAGGTGTACCACTGTTGATTTGGCTACATTTACATTTTGCTATTTATTTCTTTAAGTCATTTTTTTTTATTATTTTTATCCTTTTTTCTGGTATATTTTCGTTTAGTGGCTTGATCGATTTGGTAGTTAAGCTATTCATGTGCATATGTACACGCATATACAATAAAATAAATTGTGAAAAATAGCATATAACAGAAAACCAAATTTTTGGAAATTTCAACTTTCAAATGTTGATAAATTTCATGGCACTAAAGTACAATTTATATGAATAGTTATTATTATATTTTGCAAGAAGAAGAATTTCGAACAAACTAAAGAGAAGAGAAATCCATCTTCACAACATAAGCACAGCGACCAAGAAACACAGGATAATGTTTGGATAGGTTTGTGAAATGAATGTAACGGTTCAATATAAAGATGGAAAATGAATGGAACTAAAACCATATGAACCAACACAACAAACCGGGTAACCGAGAAAAGAAACCACACCGCACCACACCACACCAACTATGTAAAAAAACAAAAAAGTGCAAAAAAAGAAAATAGTGGCATAAGTAAAAAACTTCAAACACTATAAACCATCAAGGAAGAGAGAAAGAAGCAAAGAGTATAATAATAGTGAAATGTGATGGAATATCGTTGAGGAGACACGGAATAGTTATGTATGTAAAGCCATATCTTCTAGCCAGGGCAAGCAAACAAGAAATGAATGTTACACAAACGAGTATTTAATGTCAAAATCGTGCTGGCATTACAAAACAGATATAGATAGATATCCATTCAATCAACGTTTTTATATGTGGTTGCATGGTTGCGGTCAAATGCTGTGCACACAATTATGTACTCTGGACTCTGTCGATGGCGTAGACGAACAAAGGACAAGTTCATGCTGTGGTGGTTAAATGTGACAACAGTAGAGTAAAAAAAAAAAAGAAAAAGTGGAAATGGAAAAAAAGGAGAGTAAAACTATTTAATCCCTAAAAAACATGACATTCAAGCTAAACATAAACTGTCTGCAAGGAATGGAATGGAACCGGAAAAGAGTAACGTCGTGTCGTCTGCATTGAATTTAACAAAATGAATAAATAGATCGCATAAAGTAAAGGGAGAAGAGAGAAACGTGCTTTGTTTTTCTTATACAAGCACAACACATGTTCGCTGTCCAACTGGCCATTATATTAAATGATTGACCGAAAGTGTAAAAACTTTGTCCGCTTTACCTTAAACATTTAAAAGAAAATTATGATTTCAAGATGATAAAAACATATAGTTCGATTTTGCACATTATAATCGGGATCTATAAGTAAAGGTCGATTGTAAATAGATTTGTTGCTAGAAATGAGGAAAAAGGTAAAAAAAAAAAAAAGAAAACCCAGAATATATGTGATTTTGTTTGATTTTGTTTTTTCTTTTTTTTTTGATTCTTTATGATGAATCCGAGACCGAAGAGTAAACAGAAAATTGAAAATAAAATTCAATTTATGTCCATAAACGAAATGATTCAAAATCAGTTTCATACAGTCCTTCTGCCAAGATTTATTATCATGCAATGATTAAGGTTGTAATTTATATACTTTTACAATTTGTATGCTGCTCTTTACATGATGTATGTCCGATATGTATGTGCGATACATTTCGACATGGACAATGTATGTGTGTGCAAAAAGTTTGGCATAAGTTTCAATTTTCTTAATGCCAAATATATATACAAATAATCGATAGCTTTACGTTTTCCTACATTATTTGTGATTTGTGAGAAATAAATTTAAAAAAAAAAAACAATCGCTCTTTCCCTATAAATCTATAATTCTTCTCATATATGGATATTTTATAAATTTTAAAAGGAATCGTTGCTTACGTAAGTTGTATAGATTTAGTTAAAAATATTTATTGAAAAAACTGCAGGAAATTATTTGTAAAATGAATCAAATTTATATATATATATATATGTATACCATATATACCGTACAAGTACGATATTTGTTTATTGTTATGCCCTACACCACTTGTGGTACAGGGTATATCAAGTTAGTCCGGATGTATGTAACACGTAGAAGGACTGACGGTAGACCCAAGTTTTATTATACCGATCGATTCGAAATCGTAATCTGAATTGATCTAAACCTCTCTGCCCGTCTGGGGTCTGCCCACGTAAATTTGTGTTGACGCTACAATTTGGAATTGTTGGGGCAATTTGATGAAATATGGGGCAGTGACGTGTTTTGACCCAAGGACGAACGCTATCGAAAATGGTTCGGATCGGCCCACTTTTTCAACCACTCTCCATATAATACTCTGTTCTGAAAAGTCGTTATATGGAAAGAGTTGTAATTTTAAAAACTCCCGGCAAATGTGGCTAAGTATTTCGGGATTGTAAATGCCGAAAATAAAAATAATAAAATTTTGGACTGTCTGAGGCAATTTTTGAACCCCCTCTCAAATAACAAAAACTGAAGTTCTTACGACAAAAAAAGTGCATATTTCAATGCTTTATGACGAAAATTATGTTATAACAGCAATCTAACATAAAAAAATTGACTGTAAACTAAATATGGGCCATCTCGGCCTATTTTTGGGATCCTACCAACAAGATATAAGTTTTGTGTTCTATAATAACATTGAGAACTGTGTTAAGATAATGTGGTGTAGGGTATTTAACGGTCGGCCTTACCGGAGTATAAATTGAAGGGTAGAAAATTAGTTCAAATTTATTGAAAAATGACTCAAGAATTCGACACTTTAAGTACTTGCTCCTTATTCCAGAGTTCCAGCGCCCCAAACCGAAATCGATTCCATATCAACTCTCACGCGTCTCCGATAACTTTCCCAAATTGCAATTGATTCGGCGATTAAATCTAGCCAGATCTTAATGTATGCTGTTGATGTGAAACTGTTTTCTTCTTTTTCCTTAGAATCGCAATCACATCAGCTTCAAACTGACTTAAATAAATTGGTGGCATGGTGCTCGTCAAATTATATGACACTAAACCTAAATAAATGTAAGAAGCTTTCTTTCTCTAGAAGGAAGTTATTCATAACCCATTATTTTATAGATTCCGACAAGTTGGAGGACGTTGAGTCGTTCACAGACCTAGGCGTCCTCTTTGACCGTAGGTTACGTTTCAATTTGCACGTTGAGTTCTCGATAAGCAAAGCTAGGTCCGCTCTTGGTTTCATCAAGAGGTGGTCCAAAGAGCTTGATGATCCGTATATTACCAAAAGGCTGTATACGTGTTTGGTTAGGCCTATACTTGAGTATGCTTCTATTGTGTGCTCTCCCTCATATAGGTGCTATGTAGACTCAATTGAATCTATTCAAAAGCAATTCCTGTTATTTGCTCTTAGGAATTTGGGTTGGGATCCGTCTGCTACTCTTCCCCCATATGAAAATAGGTTGCTTCTTTTGTCCTTACCGTCTCTTGAAAAACGTAGATTTATTCTAGGCGTTTGCTTTGCAATCAAAGTAATAAACGGCGCTATTGACTCGCCCTCATTACTTGGAGAAATAAGTTTTAATGTTCCTAACCGCTTCTCTAGGCATTTGACCTTGGTTAAGGTTAGTCATTGTAAATGTAATTATGAGCTGTTTAATCCGCTCAGAGTTGTTTGCAAGAACCTAAATAACGTCTATCACCTTTTTTCATTATCGGACACTTTAAAGTCCATTAAAGCAACATTGCTTAATACACGAGATTTGCCAATGTCGTACTTAAACTAGCTCTTAATCCTAAAAAGTCACTATGATTCGAAAATTAATTGTTGTTAACTATTATCGGTTGCCAAGCTTACGTATGTTTGCGATGGCTTAGGGGTTCATTTGCAATTAGGTTCTATACCGGTTGTGGGTGTGGCTCTGTGCTAATTGTGTTCATGCTTTTTTCTTTTTTCTTTTTTTTCCTTTTATTTGTCTTATTGTACTTATACTAAGTTTTTTTAATAATAATTAATTTAAGATTTACTTTAAGAGTCATTTGAACTCGACTGTCGTTTGTTTTAGTTGAGTTTCTGTATAAGTGGAATAAATAAATAAATAAATTAGACTCATAAAAAAAAAAAAAAAATCGTTATAAGGACAAACTAGTCCGAGTTTTTGTTTTCCTCGGCTTAGGCTTTTGTTGTGGGCATGTTCCTCTTTTTGAGTTCTTTCAAGCTTGTCAAGCTTTTCAATACCAAATAGGCTTGTTTTGGGGTTTTAAAGAAACATAACGAATTTCGTGCTTTGACACGGAAAGGAAAAATCCTTTGCTGTAGAGTGCATTCCATCAAGGTCTAAAAAACATTAATGCATTAATTGTTACTAAATTCTTCAATTATTTAATAGTCTCCACTTTGCAAACAGAAAAAAAAGGGAAGAAGAATATATCTTTAATATATTCACGCACGCATATGGCGATGTTCGTTACTTTATCAAACGCGTTCGTTCTGTCGTGGCGGAAAGACAAGAAATTCTGCCCTTATTATCGCACAAATTTAATTCTGTCTGTGTTGTGAGCATACGTGTTCAGGCAGCACGTGTCCCTTTTCTATAATCTTCTTGTTAAGAAGAAATCACTGAATTGCATTGATATGCAAAATACGATTGGCTGTAAAAGTGCACAGCTACTGTCGAATGTGGAGAATTTTGCGTGGGTTAAGTTTGTTGCTGCTGTTAATAGCATTCGTAAATATCCAGAAGTCAAATACATGCACACTGAAGCGATTTTTACTTTATTTATTTATTTACTTTTTTTTTATTCTTCTTCTCATCTACTCGATGAAAGGAAGGCAAAAATGGTTGATGTGTCTAACAAGAAACCGCACCCACGCAAAAAGGAAACATGAAAAATTTTTTCGAAAGATAATATTTATAAGAGAAAAGTTCGAAGAGAAGAGATAGGGAACATTTATAAGAAACTATAAGAAGGCATTGCGATGACGAGCACGTATGTATGCTCTAAACATTTACCAACAAAAGATTTCAAAAAAAAAAACCACAGAGAATTGTTTGCATCTACATACATATATATATATATAAATATAAATAGTTGTATTGGTAAATTTGCGTATTGAAAAGAAAATGTCAATTTATTGAAAATTTTACAAGCAAACTCCGTACTCAGTATAGGGCCAACGCTACTTTACAAGAAGAAAATGAGCGAATATTAATGTAATCATAGGTTTTGCAATCAATTCAATTCAATGTCTATCGAAATTGTAAATAATCCTGGTCAACTTGTTTGCCTAGTTACAGGACTACAGATGTGATCGATCGAAGACTTGGTTAGTTAACAATCAACTCTTGAAAGTGATCTTTGAAGATATACAGAATAGAATCTCATAAAACTGGAAACGAATGATCACAAAAGGGACAAAAGGAAGTTTCTCGAAACGTAAACCATCCGTTTTCGATATCGAATTAAGATTAAATCCATACGTTCTGTAGCATAGTTGCACACACTAACAGGGGAAAATTGTTTCGGATAGCGGATATCAAAGAATCATGTCGTTGCAAAAACATCTTTTTTTGCTTGTTTTAATCTACTGATTATGTGATTGTAAAAGTGCATATATATGTATATGCATATGCATTTATACAAACCATGCACCGTGCACCGTACACAGATCAATGCTATAAAACTGACACATTTTCAAGGGATTTTATTGCTAGCTGCCAATGCAAGTACGTAAGTGTCAATAAAGGAAGCTACAAAAGTACAATTGCGGTTAAGCTGAAAAGACACGCAAACGCATACACCACCGCATATGCTGTAAGTTGTACAATTCGTTATCGTTAGACTACATGCACAAATACTACTATCTATCTATTCTCCCTATACACACTCGACTCGCACATGCAGCACTTTGGATTTTCTATGCCTTTAAACTTTGAAGACTTACCAGTTAGTAGCATAAGAATTTGAGTGCAAAGTGTACAAAAGTCAATGCGTTGTAAGACATCTCTACATGTTAGCAATGTCAACACGGCATGTGTGCGCTTGAAACTCTCTCTACATTAGCCATTAAACTAAACATGACTGTGCAACTATTTAAAGATTTATGCGCGGTAAATCGAAGTTTCCGTTACATTTCAAAAAAAAAAAGAGACAAGAGAAGAAGAGAATTGTAACAGAATTACTTAAACCTATTTTGGCAAATTTCGTCTTCATTTTTTTTTTTTTACATAATTCATCCCTTTTGCAGTTTTGTCATGTCTGTTTGAGACAGAGGAAGACAACGGATATCCTTAGAACTTATAGAATTTACATTTGAGCGTAATCGTCGCTTTGCATGAAATATTAAAGAAATCCGGAAAGTGTTGAAACTTTTTTTCATTTTCTCATATATGAAAAAGAGTAGAATCCTTATTATACTTAAGGCTTTTAAATATATATATATATATGTTTATATTTAAATGTGTGCAAAACTACCGACACTACTGCTAAATGAAATACTCGTTCATTTTGTTTTATGATTTTCTTTGCAAGAAAGAACCTTAAGTATAAGCAAATTTTTTCTCTTCACCACTTCTTTAGCTTAAGTCTTAGATTGATTGTAATAACATTTGCAAACCTTGCATCTAAGTGAACACAAAAGGATTATTCATTAGGTGTAACTTTCAGATTTGGTCAAATTCCCAAATATCTATTGTTTATAAAACCACTCATCACAAATTAAAAAAAACACTATTTGAAGTAGACACAACAAAAAAATACTTTTATGCTTCTTCGTCAATAATTTGTTGTCTTGTATTTTTTTCTTTCTTTTATTCAAAAGTATGTTGTGAAACCAAAAATTTTGCAAAAAAAATTGGACTTAAAGGCAATTTATTTGTCCTACAGCACTTGTGGTGCAAGGGCGTACGCAACACATGGAATGACTTAAGATAAACCAAGGTTCTATTACACGGACTTATTCCGAATTGCTGTCTGACTCGATTTAAGCTTATCTATCCGTCTGTCTGCCTGATTTGCTCATGTTTAATCTACAGATCGCAAATTTTTAAAACATTTTGGTGATATCTGGTACACTGCCACTTTTCGTCCAAGGACGCACGCTATTGCAAATGGGTCAGTTCAGAAAACGTTTTCGACCGCTTCCCTTATTAGACTTTGTTTTGAAAAATCGCGAGTACGTGACGCACAATCATTTTCTTATTTTGCTTGGGACATCAGGAGTAACAGGGCCTCTTTCAATGGGCATGGTCGCTTATCAAACTAACTAGTGAGGTAAGGCTTACTATACCAGGTGCGCACGTAAAACTCCTATTCCTCTTTAAAAATCACGCTTGCAAACTGGTAACATTTTCTAATTCTAACAACTTTGAGTTTAACTCATGTTCACGGAGCTGTATTTGTTTTTTTTTCTTTTTTCTAAGTAACATCTTTTTAAATTTTTAATTTAGAGGCTTACGTTTGTTCTTGGTTGGTTCGTTCATAAATTAAAACATTAATGTATTAATAAAACATTAAAGGCCTATATACTGTTGATTTTGGGCAATTAATTGCAAGGTGTTGCCAAATCGTTTGAAAATGCACGCTACATTTGGTACAATAGACGCGGTTTTTGTTGATCGATTTAGCCACTTGTTCTAGCGTACGTTTAGAAGTACATTTAAATTCTAAACAAAAGAACTTAAGTGGGTTTGAACATTACTTTCGGTTTGCATGTTTGCTGATGAGAAGTTGTCAACCGGATAAACTTGGTGTAGGAAAGCCTGACAATCTTTGAATGGATTTATAATTGATGAGAAGTTGTTAACTGGATAGAATTGATGCAGCAAGAGCTGCCAATCGCCGATTAAGTTCAATTGCACAAACAACAACAACAAAACGAAAGAGGAGCAACCTCAAAAAACCTAAACTTCCGTAATATGTTTTTTAGTTAAGCTGAGTTTATGTGCATATAATTTGCAAATCGTCGACAATTTGCAATAATGTCAACCTTCGCTAAAAATTGCTTTCTAAAAAATAGAAAGAAGAGAAAACAAATCGGCCAGCAGCAATTAAATTAATTGCGATAAAAAGGAAAAAAATACTAATGAATTTCTTTTTACATATAATTACATTACATAAACTGAACTCGAGTGATGGTTTGTGTTCAATAACAAAATAAAAAAATATGAGGGAAAAAAAAGAAATCAAACATAAAAAATTTAATCCCAGAGTCATTATAATTCCAAACATTGAATACCAATTAATGCGTCACATTTTGAAGTGTGTTCGTTCGTAGCAAGAGAGCACTTAGAATACCATTCAGCATTTCAATTATCAACCGAGCAAAGTCTGTCAAAGTTAACAACAAGGACACAGTCATGCATATTGAACATAATCAAGGTGATGATGACGATTGGTAACGGTAGCGGTAACGGTAACGATAACGGTGACTGTGTCGGTGATAATGATAACGTTGGCTTCGGTTTGCTATTGACAGTCGCGAACGCTTACAAGGAATTATGCGAGTAAATCTATAGATTTGCGGATGTATTGACGAAATCAACCAAACAGGTAAGAGAGAAAGATGAAAAACTGCATAAACTCAATTGATAAATTTGACGTAGTTAACGCAAGGACGACACGGTTACGATGTGCATATCAAATGCCAGGTATTTTTTGTCTTCTTTCGTCATCAGATCATTGCTTGATTCAAATTTAAATCTAATTATAAAAATATTTAGTTTAAAGGAGTGAGTGATAAGTGAGCGATTCACTTAACTACTAATCAATTAGTATATATACGGCATATATAATCAATCTCTTATATATATGTATACGTATGTATATATATATATATATATATATATAGTTTTAATGAAATGAACGATTGTTTGAATGCCAGTAAATAACAATTTTTAAAAAAGATTAACATAAAATGTACTCTGTTCTGTCGTTTCGTAAATAAAGATGAAACGAAAGGAAAGCAAAGGAAAGGAAAGAAAAGAAAGATGGAGAAAGACCGAGCTGGTCGTTTAATTTTCTCATGTGCCTTAGTAGAAAAATCTGAGAAAACATTTTTTACATATATGTATGCACTTATGGTAAGCAATTTTTTGAAATATTGCCAACTCAGCACTTAACTTGTCACTGAAATTGAAACGCTTTTCTTTTGCTTTTTCTCTTCTTCTTTTCTTTTCTGTTTTTTTTTTTTTTCTTCTTTAATGTTTCTATAAATTGAAGAAGAAAATTGAAATAATATACAAGAAATCAGCAAATAAAAGCTGCATATATACTGTACACATATATATATGTCTAAATGTGTTTGCCTACATTTCAATGTGTGTCTGCATGTTTGTTTTTTCCCCTTCTTTTTTTTGTAAGCTAAAGCAAGCATATTTAATCACAATACTCAAGTGACTGGGTCCTTAAGGCATAATCTAAGGAATACGCACATTCATACATACATACATACATACATATATGCTCTCAAAGAAAGAACAACTAGAAGAAAACAAAGGAAAGAAAACAAAACTGTCAGGAACATATATATAAACAACAGAAAGAAATAGCAGGGCAATAGTAGAAAGAAACTACTAAACTATGGTCAGTGGTGAGATTCGACTATCCTTTGCTCCTATCCTTCACTCCCCGGCTAGAGTTTACCTAAAAGCGATTTTTTTTTTTAAGTTATGTTATATGGGCGAAATTTACACAACTACGATGTTATGAATGTTGATCGTTTTTTGACCTAAATAAATAATTTACGCTTAGTAGTATAATATATCGGTTAATAACGCCCAGGACTGGCACATAAATCCATATACGTATGCAAGTGTTAACACTCAACGCAACTACTTTCCTCCAAACTTCATATCATTTCGATCACTTAATTACGAAATATTTGCAACTTACAGATAAATTTTTCATCATTGCTGCGAAAGCTTAAGGTTTCCGCATACATTTTATGTGCATGCCATGCATTCACACACTTGTTTACAAGTTACATTAGTGTTTAGTGACGAAGACATCCTAATTTTTCTTGAGTTAAGAAAAAATACCGTTCAAAAGTGGCTTGAAAAGTATTATGGCGACTATTCTGCACCAAAACAAAAGCAATTCGTTGGTACTTTGCTGATTTAAAACGAACTAGTACGAGCACCGAACAGAGATGATACCTTAGCAGGTATCAAAAAATCTTGTAAAACTTATTCTCGCTAATTGGAAAGAAGAAGCTGCAAGAAATAGATACACATCCTAAAGAGAGTGAAAGGGAGCGTGTTGGCTATTTTCTATAAAAATTTCAGCTTGAAAATGTTTGTTTTCCAAATGCATACCACGTTTAGTCGCCATGGAACAGATACATCATCGTGTTGCTCCCCTTTCAACTTTCAGAAGAGTGCTCCAACAACCCCAAGAAAAATTTGGAACAAATGGCGAGGCATATCATTATATAGCAGGTATCAAAATATTAGAGAAACGTTGGACTTAAACGAGGCCATTTTGATAAGTAGCTAAGTTTTGCTCAAAAAAATGTATTTTTCCTACTTAATCTTGTGAATAGCTAACCGCAAGTTGTAGAAGAGACTCGTTCTCTGGTAAAGATCATTGGAGATGCCAACTCCTTTCGTTAGCTCTAAAATTATTATAAGCTTCTGCGACAAATTAACGACTAATCCAGGGCAGCATCATGCCGCAGGTTGTGTGGGAACGTTTACTTTCGCCACCGTCAACAAATTTTATTTTCACAAGCACTTGCCTTTAGAGAAAAGCCAAAGATTGGTAAACGCGCGATTCATTTCTACCACGCCATCGAAGCTTATGTCACATTTGGAACGATAAACCTAACATACCTCTACTGAATGGTGTTCAAAAAAAATGGACATTTTTCTTCTGTTTATTATTTGTGCATATAAATATGGGTGACATAAAAAAGTAAGCTAAGACGAGCTCGCAATACAAAACAGAATCACTTGACCAAATACCCACACACAGCGGATATAAATAATGCAACAAAAATCTTCGTCTCTTTGCGAGTTGTGCGAGTTTCATTCTCTTTTGCAAGAAAAAAAAACTTTTTTTTTTAAATTGGATTTTAGAAATGAATATTTTTTTAAGAGATCTGTGTAACGCATCAGAAATTTAATTCCAAAATTGGAGCAATTTCCAAATTTTCGCAATCGTGTTCCTCTAATTTGGGTCTGTTTGCATAGATGAAATTATTAAAACTTTTATTGAAACACACGAGCTTTTCAACAAACTTAGATTTTAACGAAAGGAAGGATGATTTTTCCAGTACACAGTACATTTTTTCTCCGTCGTCTTCTATATGGTGCTTACTAACTTATATCCGGGCATTTTTGTACCCATCACAGAAGCATGAGGGTGTACTCATTTTGTCAAAACATTTGCAAGGCTCAGCAGGAAGCTTAAGAGCCCGCCAAAAAGTATGTATTCTTGATCAACATCAAATTCTGAATCGATTTAAGCATGTCTGTCTGTGCCTCTGATCTAGACTTTCTGCTGGCCGTAAAAAAGAAACCATCGACTTCAAATTTAGTAGCACCTTTGGATGTTATTACAGGCAGGTTGCTGTTGAAAATGAGCTAAATCGATCGAAGGACACACTTACAGCACCACATCAACTAAGAACACCTTTGTTTTTCGAAGGGTATAAAAAATAGGGTTTTCTCGTATTACTTATAAATTATATCAGATAAATGTACAAAACTTTGAACCTACATTCTATGGGTGATATTGTAATACCTTTACAAAAATGGAAGAGATTGGCCACGCCTACCCAATATTATAGTATCAAAATTAAATATTTTTTTTCAAAACCTTTATAAAGCGCAGAAACAAGCTTTAAAAAACCCATAAATTCCAAATGCACCTCTGTTTGTCTGTCTGTCCCCCTGCTCAAAGACATAAAAAAAAATTGTTTGTTTGTTCATTACTCATAAAATACGGCAGATGTACAAAAATTTGAACGTATATTCTATAGGCAATGGAAAATGTAGTTCCTTTGGTGTTTTTTGAATAATGGTGGTGAGTGTAAAAGATTCGGTGACGACTAAATATAATTTTCTTACTTATTCTTTTTGATTACTTGTAAATTTTTTCTCTCATTTTCTTATAAACTATTTCTTTATTTTAGTAGGCGTCCCAGGAAAAGATTTCTTATAACATAATATTCTTTTTCTTTATGTCATTTACCCTCGTAATCATCCACAGATAAAAATCTTTCCTCTTCGTTTCCAGAGAAGGAAAAAAAAAACATTAAAAACAAGAGAAAACTTTAACAATAATTTACAAACCAGTTTTGAACAAAATGTATATATCTTTACTTTGTTTGCCTTATATCAGATGATATATAAGAAAGAAGAAGGAAACTTTTGAAAGAGAAAAAAAGCTCTACAAAAAAATTAGTCGCCAATTTATAATAGAATTTGCAAAGTTCTTAAGCTTAAGTAGCTTTTGAGGTTTCCAGAAAACTGTCACATTTACGAATGTTAAATTAGTAAGAAGTTATAAAATCTTTAAAAAAATTGCCAGTCAATTTTCATTCCACTTCTTAAGCCCTTTCATTTTCATTCGTTCATTTACTTCTATTTTTTATGCAAAATATTCATCGGTTGCCACATAAAGTGTAAATATTCTTAGTCAACGTGAATAGTGGAAACGACTTAGCATTCCTGATCTGTCTATTTGCCTATCTATCATGTTTTGAAATCATAAATCGGGCTAAATTTAAAAATCATCCAAACCAATCCAACAACGATATACCTCCCGCTACTAAAGTCCCATGCACAGATGCAAAAGTTAAAGATACTTTTCGATCTTTACATAAATAACCTAGAAGCAAAACAATATGATTTCAATTATGTATGACATATAGGCAGCAATATCTCTTTTACCTAAAAAACCCGGAAACAAAACATAATGATCGCAATTATATATGTTATGTAGGCAAAAATATCTCTTTTTACATAAATAACCTAGAGGCAAAACAAGTATGATTTCAATTGTATGTAATATATAAACAGCAATATCTCTTTTTCCTAAATAAACTAGAAGCAAACCAGTATGATTTTAATTATATATTATACGAAGGCCGCAATACCACTTTTACCTAAAGCAGCAAAACAATATGATTTCAACTACATATAACATGTAGGCAGCAATATGTCTTTTACCTAAATAACCTAGAAGCAAACATAATGACCTCAATTATATATGATATGTAGGCAGAAATGTCTCTTTTTACCTAAATAACCTAGAAGCAAAACAATATGATTTTAATTATATGTCATATGTAGACAGCAATATCTCTTTTACCTAGATACACTAGAAGCAAAACAATATGATTTCAATTATGTATTATATGAAGGCAGCAATATCACTTTTACCTAGATAACCTAGAAGCAAAACAATATGATTTCAGTCACATATGATATGTAGGCAGCAATATCTCTTTTACCTAGATAACCTAGAAACAAAACAATTATATATGATATGTGGGCAGTGACAACTAACGATATGACGTGTACACGATCAAGTTCTCATTCAATCAACTATCTAAAGGCTACAAAAGCTAAAGGTCAGTTATAAAAACAAAAATTCATCCCTTATGCGGGTCTTATTACGGCAGTTCCGATTTCATTTTTTATAATACGTTTGCGAATCTATGCTAGCGGGATGCTTTTATTCTTTCATTTATGTAATATCTAGAAATATTTTTGAATGTTTTAAGATCAAAATATATATATGTAATAGTAAATCCCAACTGTTGTATCTGCCGAATTTGCTTATACCTCTTTAAAAAAATGCAAAGTAAATTGAATTTGCACACACGAGTATGCCATCATATCGAATAAATACTGAATTCAAAGAAAACATTAGGCAAATCAACATTTTAGGTCAATGAAAACTTCGATGATTAGGTAAAGTGACATTTCTCTTATCCTTGTTGAAAAAAGACACTCCATAATTGTTTCGGCATATGCACACAAATACACAGACACACATGATAGGTTTATATATGGAAGTTTGCCGAATGGCATGACTTTTGATGAATATAAGAAAAAGAGAGAGAGGGAGAGAAAAAGTGCGATATATGCGATGAATTTAATAGGAAAAGTAATTCGTGTTGAGATCGCGATAGTTCGACTGCTAAAAATAGGCGAGTTTTGAGCAACAGAGACGCCACTTAATTCAACGTCAGAAGCTAACGTCTGAGCCAACCATTCGCTTGTCTTCGCTTCACATATTGTAGATACAGCTGACCAGTGGAATTTTAAGATAGTGAAGCTATTTTTAATTTTTATAACAAAAACCGTTACCAAGCTGTATAATACACAAAAGCCGTTGTCAAAGGAACGCTTCTGAATTAATAGTTAAGCTGAATGAATGACAAGTCATTTAATGTAATTAAATCGTTCATTTCATCTTAAAATTCTATATCATTGAATGCAAAATGAACTAACTAAACTAAGGACTTGTTATTTACATATTTTCAACTCGAAAATGAAGATAGGAGTTTGTTTATGTGTTTGGAAAATGGGAGTTTAATTCTTATTTCTTTTGTAGCCAAGCAAAAGATTTTTTTTATAAACGCATCCATCTAATTGTTTACTTTCTACTAAAATGCTTGAAAGCATTTCAAGTGGTCTGAGTTCACTCACTACAGTTCGTAGCTTAAATTTAAAAACAAACGCAAACCTCGAAATGCTAATTGACACACAGTGCTGGGAATATTTGAAAATGATATGAAAATTTTTTAATTCAATACCTTACGAAAAGTACCGAATAAACATTATTTAAATTTTCTCATAAATACTTTCTTCAAACATAAGGATATGTAAAGCAAAAGCGATATAAGAAATCAGTTCATATTAAAAAACAAATATGAAAATTATATTCGATTGTGACCGAATCTTTTACGCCCAACCCGTTATCGTAGAAAAAATGAGAAGAAGTATATTTTTGTGCTCTATAACATTGGATAGCCGCGGTTGATTTTTCACACGGACATCAAAGACGTTGGCAGTCTTTGTTAAACAGATCTGTGAGCATTGTAGGCGTGTTCTTTGAAAAGTTTGGTCTTGTCTTCATTATTACGAAGGGGAGAATGTTTACCGCAGACACTACGCAGTTAGGCACACGGGCAGATAGACAGATGCATGGACGGACTTGCTTTGCTGCTTTTCAAGTTTGAAACTGGCCAAGAATTTATATATTTCATGGGATTTTTGAAGCTTTCTTCTGTGCCTTATAAAGGTTTTCAAAAAAAAATTAGAGCATGCTATACTATAAAACTAAATAGGCGTGGGCGATTTTTCCCAATTTCCACGTACAGGTACTACAGCATCGCCCATAGAATATACGGCAAAGTATTTGTATATTTATCTGCCCCAGTTTATGAGTAATGAACAAAAAAATAATTTTTGGTTCCTATTAAAAAACAAAGGTGTCGTCAGTTTACGTGATGCTATAGGCGTGGCGTCTTCGACTGATTTGTCCAATTTTTAACACCAACTTGCTTGCAAGAACTTCTAATGTCAAGTTTGAAATCGGCAGCTTCCTTTTTACGGCCAGGAGAATGTTTAAAGAGTAGACGGACAGACGCACATGCTTAAAACGATTCGGAACTTCTTCCTGATCAAGAATATATATATATTTTGTGGAATCTCTGAAGCTTCTTTCTGGAATTTGCAAACGATTTGGTAAAATGAACATACCACTCATCCTTCGATGATGGTACAAAAGAGTTTTTATATATTTAATTTAAGTAAGTGGTGACGTACTGCGCTAAAGGAAATACGACTTCTTTTTAGTTATTTAAATGTCAACAAGGTTGTAATTGTTAAATATTCTAAAGTGCTTTAATTGGCGTTTTTCTTTATCACAAATCGCAGAAATGTTTATTTTATGTAAATTAAAGAAACTTTTTTGAATGACTTTTTACTGTAAACGGAAATGCATCGTCTACACATACATATAAAGACCATAAGTTACGTCTAGTTAAACTTAAAGTGTTGTATATATGTATATGTATGTATGTGTATATATATATGCGTGTTGAAGAATACATATTTATATATGTGTTATATACATACATTCGTCTGCCTTATCCTGCATGACTTTTGCAAACCAACATATTTAAGACTTGTTCCGAGATTTTTTTTTCCGTAATAAAATTTATTATATTTGTTCGCTTCCCTTTCTGCATATTCATGTATGAATATTTGTGAACGTTTAACGCATTCATTTATATAAATATATGTAAGGGTAATAAGCCGTCTTTCCGCATTTATATACCGCACATATTTTCTTCAAGGGAAAAAGATTAAGGTTAAATACATTGAAGCTCAAGATAGAAGTAGAAGTGAAAGAAAAAAAGATTAAAAATTTACTCGTTTTTTTAAAAACAACTTTAAAGATACTCTTAAGTTAATTACCATTTCTTACCTCCTTTAATGAGAAAGAGTGGTTGTAGTAGTAAGAGCAAAAGATTGAAAATTGAAATTCTTTTCGATATTTGTTGAAGAACGGAGTAAAGATAAACACGTACAGAATTACATAGCATTGGTAACTAAAGACCACTTATATGATTAGTTTTTGCCGAAAGCGCTCACAGACTAAAAACCAATCACGGAGAACAGAAAATTCCTATCCAATAATCTTTACACACCAAAATATCTATATGAACCTGCTGCATATTACCCGATATTGTGCATAAGAGAAATTATTAAATTAAAACGAATCTTGAGATGCCTAAGAACTAATGTTTATTTCGAGAGAATACATTGTCAATGCATAGTTGAAAAGTTATTTTTGTTTCGAGCCGAATTTCAAAAACCTCAGTATAATCATAAAAATGTTTGGTTGTTTGTTTGTCTAAACTTAAGTATTAAGATGGGCATGAAGCGAAGACTGCACCTCTAAGTTACTTATAATATATTCCTCCTAAAGGATTTTCTTTATTTTCAACAGTGTCTTGCAGTAAAAGCATATGCGGCACTGCAAACCACTTCTATCTTTTAAACTTCATCTGCTACTATCTGCTACATCTTGGAAAACATATGTCAAGTTTTTTTTTTGTTGTACATTTTTGCGAAAGAGTGAAAATTCATACAACATATTATTGACGAACGGACAGACATTACCATCGAATTGAATGGAAGTTTTTAAACATTTCAACATTTATTAACCGTCTGAAACTGGAGAGAATTACATCATAAAGAATAGAAACTATTTTATGCTGAATATGTATAAAGGCAATTAACTCCCAGATGTTATTACCCCATGCAGTATTCCACTTTTTCTTTTGCATTTAAATATTTTCAAAAATGCTGTTGCTTTATGGAATTTAGAATAATTAGAATAATTTGCTAATTTGTTTTGTGCCCTCAAGAGAGGCCTGCCCTAGTTGGCTGTCACTGTCCTTTTATTTATAATTATTTTGTTTGCATTACAATAAACGTAGTGTAGTAAGCGAAAATTTGCCGGAAATAATAATCATATTTTCTTCTTCTTACTTCGAAGAGGAGAGCTTCGACTACTTTTCTTTCTGGTTCCCAAATCCAAATTTCCAAACGTTCAAATGGAACGGAACTGTTTTACTGTCATAATGCAATTCATTGCACATTCGCACTCTATTTTTTTCGAGACTATAGAAGTTGGTGGCAAAACCATATCCGTCTTTCATTTAATGTGGATTATCCACTACTTACGTTGACAATCTACAAATCGCTCAGTTTTCTGTTGCTTATGCACTTTTCAAGCGGAACTTTATTCCATACGTAATCTAGACAAGTATTTGCTTAAACGTGTTTTGATGTTTTACGAGCAGATTTAAGCCGATTGCACTTATTCGCAAATATATAATCTCTAGAATTAATCCTAGGCTGTATGGGACAGATGTGTGGCCTGTTTTCGGATTCAGTTTAAGTCACTTTAAAAAGCATATTGGATGAACAGACGCATCAGAAAACCTCTAAACTAAAGTACTCCACTGCTACCGAGAGAATTTTTTTTTTTTATTAAATATTTCTTATATAGTTACAAACAATACAATGTGTTTAGTGTACTTTCATTCTTGGGTGTTTGTTATAACAACAACATTTCGTTTTCCTTATAAGAGAGAGACCCAGGCAAAGACTACCCCCGAAAGCATTCATATCACTGAGATAAAAGGCTTAGGGTTTTCAGTTACGTTTTTGTGTGTTAAGTTACGACTGTAATATGCAAACAACATCATACCTGTTCCTCTTCCGGTTTGCCAGTTACTTTATCCATTTTTGCCATACATGCTGCTGAACCACCTGGGCAGCCCAGGCCATACTTTGGCACTAATGGTCGACAGACGTTGAGGAAAAACTGCAAATATAAGAACAAAAATAAAAACGAGCACATTGTACTACATAGCTGTTAACATCAAATGGAAATCCTTGAATTTCTGTTTAAGATACTAAAACATAATTGAAATGTAAAGGAAATTAGATCAAATAGATTTAAGAAACATTTCAAAGTTGTTTAGTTGCTTAACAATGAGTGAAAGAAAATTCTTAAAACAAATTAAATTATAATAAATTAAATTAAATTAAATAAAGATAAAAAAAACAAAAAAAAAAATTATTATTCAAGTCAGTTGTTGACAGTTTGTTCCAAACAGTTTAACTCTTCTTAACCCCGAGCGGTAAAGTGAAAGCGCAAACACCGCTCAAACGCAAACGCCAAGTATTGCCTTTTGTCGACGAGCGGGACGATTTGGTTCTGCTGTCGATGTTAATGATTGACTTCAATGTTTTGGGTTTTAAAAAGTATATCCATTTTTTTGGTCCCCGTTACGATACCGTAAGAAAACGTTTTTTCTGCTTTTTATATCGCTGAAGCGTTACTTTACTCGTAAGTTTTCGGCTCTCTAACTACTTCGAGTTGAACGAAAAAACTTTTCGATGGCTAGTAATCATACGCTGATGTTCGTCTCGACCACATTTAGTTGTCTTGTCATACCGTCTTCGCCCATTTACATATCTTCATTCTATTCTTCTCTGCTTCTGGACGATCCTTGTCCGCAACTTACGTGCTTTATCGTTGGGGAAATGTTCACGGCTTTGAAGGTTCATAACAGATGGCGTAGGTGATAGGCGAGTAAAAGTAATTGCACAAAAAAACGGCGACAACTTATTTATACATCTTTTATGCTATGTGCTATAACCACCCACTCAAGTGTCATGAATCCGAACGAATTAGGTTAGACGCTCATAGTATACAATGGCACCTATTTTCATGTGGTTTTCTTCACGAAACCTTCCAAGTTATTATTTAACTTCCGAGCAGCCCCAAAATAAGAATAATTTAATAAATCTTTGAAGCGTTACATATACTGCTCGAATTTAACAAATGTTTCAATTTAAAATTCTCCGATTTGCTTAAGAGATCGAACAAATACATATTCCTTCGCGAATTCAATTAAAGGATAATTTTTAGAAACTTGCGCATCACCGGAATAAAAATAGTTTCAAGTGATTTCGAAAAGCGAGAAATGGGGAAAAAATATTTTTAAAAATCTAATAGCTCAGGTGAGATATAGAAAAAGAGATTATTATGAGAGTTGACAGCTATGACAGCTTTGCACGCAAATATTGGATCATCTGCAGTTAATGTGAATAATGTGAAGACGTGTGTTCATAAAGTTGCGAAAATACGAAAAAGGGGACTTATTGGTCATCGCCAAATATTAGCTTTTTTCATTTTTGTTTCTTATGGTGGATTATTTGTTCTTAAATGCAACCAACCCCTCGAAAAATATGATGATTATTATTGGACTTTGAACTTGAATTTTTTACAGTAAATAAGATACAAATCAGTTCAGAATCTTACGAATGAAAGATGAATGTGAATGAAATACATATCTGATAGTATAGATTAACGCGAAAACTCTTCGCACAACCAGAAAATACTTAAATTCTATTGTCATTAATGCTTACCTTAATCGAGTTAGGCAAGCGGTGTTCGCTAATAGTCGCTGCATCAATTTCAGCCTGATAATTTTTATTTGTACTAATCAGTGGCGTCAAATCGATTACTTCTGCACCTGTGCCATCTTCGGTATGATCAACATAAACTTTAGCTTTGCATGTAATCTGCTCTTGGCAGGCCAACTCCGTTTGATAGTGTATCAACAGCTGACAATTGGAGTTTTCAATTATTTTTGGGCCAACGGCAGAAATGCTATCATCTTTAGAAGTGCTGCTGCTGCTGCTGCCATTGCTGCCTCTGCTATCTTTATCATTGCTCCTGTTACTGCTAACGCTGTGGGCGCAAACAAATTCAATTTTCGTTGACCATTTCGTTTTTACATTCTTGCTCGTTTCACAATTGGCTCCGTTTTCATAAAGCAGATAAGGTGTGCCGGTTTGATTAACACGTAAATGACTATTCCCATTGCCCAGGCTGGTCGATTGACCGTTGACAGAGAGACAAGCACCTGGAAACAAAAAAACAAATTAAAGATAAGTGGGGGAGAGATGCAAATAAAAAAGCAAAAAGAGAAGAAGGAAAAAAAAATTTTTCTCATTTGTTTTTCTTTGGAATATAATCTTGAACAAATTTTCTTTTTTCGATTAAAATAACTGATATAGTCTGTCTGTCTCCAGTAAATATCTAAAAGTAAAATTAAGTCCATAGAAAAGTTAAATTACTTTCGCAAGTAAACTTGAATCGTTTATGGAGATTGAACAAAAATTTATATTCACAAATATCTTTTGCAATAAAGATTCTCCATGCGAATGAGGAAGCGTTCATCTTTTCTTTTCAAGTTCATTCAAGAATAAAATATATTCCATATAATCACCATCAATTTGAAAATGCTCCTACACATTCTCTGCCTGTCTTTATAACTTTCACTAGACTTAAATTCTCGAAGGTAAGTAATTCAATACAATGAGTCAGTCAGTCATTCCGTTTGTAACTTCCTTAGTTCGAAACCAGATGAATATTAGAGTAAATAGAAGAAAATCGAATCATTCATTGTGATCTCGAAAACTGACGACAGGGTCCGTCCTTCGATGCAATCGAATTATTAGAACTATACTTTAAGACCTAGTCTTTACATCCATTTCACTGGAAGCTTTTGGTCTTTTTTTCCATACATACATACGTCTTTAAAGTCCTAGTTACATGTTAATGCTTCGGTTTCTAGACACCTCTTTCTCTCTTTCTCTCTCTCTCTCTCTTCCTCTCTTTATGGAGCGTAGTTTATTGTGGATTATTCATTCGTTGACATTATAGATTGGCAATAGGGCTACTTTGGATTCGAGTTAAACCGTTCCGTGTTTGTAATAAAGTTTTTTTTTTTAACTTTTCGTCTCCTTTCTTATCTATCGATTTGTGTTGCTACTGTTGCTGCAACTTAAATGCAATCAAGTTGAAAAATTAACTCAATAGTTTGGTGAGTAATGGGCACAAACTTTCATAAATGGTATGTAGTAGCTATCTAGCTAGCTATTCGATTCACGTATACCCATGCACGCATAAATGTATGTATATACAAATATATATATTACAAACGAATGGCAATAAAATTCCTCACCCAATGTGAAGAAGCAAACAGATTTATAAAAATAAACTCTTCTTTTTATGACCTTTTTATATATCCGACACCGGGAGAAGACAAAAGTACGCTCTATGCCAATTTTATCGTCGTTTTATTTGTAACACACCTACAAAATCAAACTTACAGATTTTGTATGAAGCGTGGGTAATCTTCTTCAACGTGAATCAATGTAACGATGTCTGTCTGTCTGTCTCTCTCTCTCTCACTCGCACAAGAGCAAATTCAAGCAGAAGCATAAAACTAAATTGACTTTTCATCTCAAGGTAATACCAACCTCTCGACTCCTAAAGCACTAAAATAACCCTAAGAAAACGGGTATATATTTGAAAAAAATACAAGTTGGTGTTAACTTAGCGGTTGGGTATCCAAAATTCGTTCCATATATGATTTGCTCTTTCCTTGTAGTCGTCTAATCTCTCTAAAAAGACCCAAATGTATGTGTTGGCCTACACTACCATGAATGAATTTTATTGCTTTACAGATGAGCAATTCTCAAAAACACATACGCGCATATACATGCTTCTACAAATCATAGTAAATGCCTTAAAATGTTTGTAAAATGACCGTTGACTCTTGAAATAGCGGCCGTAGAATACGTTAAAGAAAAAAAAAAAAAGAAGAAAAAAAAAATTATATAACACTAAATTTCGACTTGAAAGCCCGTTTATATTATGTATGTAAGCATGTGAACAGGAAATATATATTTTCATTGCATTTGTATCGATATAACGTTGGAAAAATTACTTTATCAACATTGTAGCAAAAATATGGAAAGACAAGGGATGGTCTTAAATAATTTTTCGCGAAAATTTCTCTTAAAGTATGTTAAGGAAAGCCTTCGAAATTATTTTCAATATAATATAGGGTGTCTCAAAATTTACACAAGATTTAAAACAGTTATTTGTTGTGAAATAAAAGTCTCTTTTATTGGATCGTAACATACATAAGGTAGGATTATGGGCAGAATAGCGCATCGGGCAAATAGTCTCCATGGATTTGCTGGCACATATGCGCTACTTTATCGAATTTTTCTATGACCATTTTGCATAAATTTCTAGGTGAATTTCGTTGATGCAGCGTAGGATGGTTCAGCGCTCGTTCGCATACACCTTTGACGTCAAATAACCCACTTAAAAAGAAATCCCGTCGTATTAAACCACATGATCTAGCGGCCAATTCCGATCCCCAAAAAAAAAGATTACACGACCTGGGATGTCTCATGCAGTAATTGAATTAGGGGCCAATTCTGATCACCAAAAGAAAAGAGTACACGACCAGGGATGTCTCATGCAGTAATTGAATTAGGGGCCAATTCCGATCACCAAAACAAGAGAGTACGCGACCAGGGATGTCTCATGCAGTAATTGAATTACGGGCCAATTCAGATCACCAAAAGAAAAAGAGTACACGACCAGGGATGTCTTATGCCAATACTTTAATACACAAATGGCGTCAAATTCAAATTCTGGGATAGAAACGCAAAACAGGGTTTTTGCAGTCACTTTAAAAAAACTCGAAACCCTTTTATTATATTCTTAGGTGAAGTGAGGTAGCACCCAAGTTTAATAAATTATGTAAAGATATTCTAATTAAATTAATAGCATTAGTTGGCTAAAGCCCATCCCACTTTAATTCTAAAATTTTTTACTTTCGGCTCAATAAATGAATTAATAATAGCGGCAGCGATAACAATACAATACAAATTATGTGATGTTATGAATGTAAGTAGGAAAGGAAAGTCTTTAATTTCTTTGTAGGAAATGTTAAATTAAAAAAGAAATATTGAAGTTTTTCTCTGTCGAAAGCGTTTCTAATGTTAACGAAATGTCGTTTCCATTGAAAAATGAATGAAATTATGTACAAAACGTTCGTTCGTACGAATGCATTTTTAAGGCAAATTTCTGTGTCCTATTAAAACTTCTCCCCGCGGTGAATGCACAAAATCTATAGTTCCAATTTTAGCCCTTTGCACACGTTACTACGGGAAAGTATAGCAATTTGCTGCTGGTGCTTGTTTTCTTTCTATTATTTTTTTTTTTTTCTTTTTTTTTTCTCTCTCTTTTTGCTTGCCATGTGGTACGTGAATCATAATTCAGGTTTACATTTAGAAGTTATAACGGAAACGGAAACACACACGCATTTCCGTTGCGACATTGAAATGGCATAAAAAGTGCATGTGTTGTTTACTCCACTATTCAAGGCATTATTGTTGGCTGTTAGCTGTTGGTTGCCGGCCAACCAACCAGTCAGTCAGCATGCCAACACAACAGGGAAGGCAGTTTTCATCGAGAGCCTATACTATGAATAGCCATTTGTTGTTCGCTGTACGTTGTTCATAGTTCGCCATTTGCTTTTATAATCTATTGTATATACAATTGAAGTACTACTCTATGCCGTATCCAGACTATGGCAGGCTTGTCAACTCGTTAGTAATACAAGAATTTTTTACTTATACCTCACATATAAGATCTAAGTCTAACAAATATATATGCGACGTAAAGAGTTGTCCGGACATTCGGCAGTTCTTTAAGAGCAAAGCAAGCGTCGCCGTCTTCTCTTTCAAAGCCAAACGTAAATAAATTTTTGCTTCACTAATACTGCAAGAGTGGACCTGATTCTGTTTAAAGTACATACAAGTACATGTCTTATAGACTGAAATTTTTACTCTTCTTCTTGTTCTGTTTTTTATTTTTTTATTGAAAAATGTCCAAGCTATTGAATCGAATAAGAGAGGAATGAAGCTTTAATTAGCCCGATAGAGCTCTAGATTTGTTAGCTAACATAATTTAGATAACCGTAACCGTAAACTATGTTAAACATTCGTTTTAGGATAACTTTTTTCAACTCTGACTCAGTCTATTTCCATTAATTTTTTGTGACTTTTCCAACTCTCAAAATAAACAATAATAACACTGAAACACGTCCTGAACAAAGTTTCATTTGTTCTATATATATATATAGCGCGAGCACACATATACACACATATATATATGTATGTATATATTTACAATACAAAACCAAATAAATGAAAGAAATCTAACCTCTCGCCGCGCGCTTGCCGTGCGGATACAAAGCAAATTATTTGCCAGGAAAATCCAATAGTTAGGCTTTTAGTCTTCATATGTATATAGGTACAAGTTTGTTTATGCGCTAGTTTATGCACATACTAACTTTTTACTAATATTGCAATGGTAGTGGTAGTAGTATTAATTTGTATGCCTATTTAGAGCCTGCACTATATATATATAAAGCCCCGAAATGCGTATTCACGTATCGGCGTTTCAAAATTTCCTGCTTTTGTAATGTATGGACGCTTAAATGTGTGGGCATGGTGGTTGCGCTCTTTCATTACATTTCTTATCTAAACATGACTAAAGGCAACCAAAACCAACCCAATCGAGCGACAATATCAGCTACATTTGCTGTTGCCGATGCGTGTAAAGTAGTCTTACTTGTTGTTGTTGTTGTTGTTATTGCTATTTCGCAATTATTGTAGTTGATGCCGTCGTTGCTATTGTTATTGTTATTGTTGCCGAATGCTACCTTAAAATAAGGACCATTTCACTTGAATTGCTGCAGACTGATAATATTTGTCATTACAACGGCCGCTGGCATTAAATGAAATGATTGGAATGCAACATTTTTTGCGGTTTTTCTGTTTCCCCGAAAGTTTTCCATTTTTTCTTTTTGTTTATTTTCGCGTTTCCGCTAGTGACCATATACCATAGTTTTTAGTTTTGCTCCTTTATACACACAATGCATTTGTTTAGAATTTTTCCTTTTTTTTAAATTGTTTTCAATTTCATTTTTTTTCTTTTGTTTTGTTTTTTTTGCTAGCTACTCTTCTTTAGAAATCATTTGTACATTTGCACACAAAAAATATATTGCCTTACATAAATTCAGCTTTCGTTTTGTTGACATTGTTGAAATTGCTTCTGAAATTTTTTTGCAAAAACATTCAACCATTCAGCGCAAATCGTTTTCGTTTGCAAAATGCAAGATTCAGCATTCATTTTCTTGTTGTTGTTAATTTTACATACGTATGCATTGAATTTAGTAAAAGAACAATAAAATGACATCATATCGCTTCACATCACTTCACTTGTCCATCGTGTCGCCGGTTACATGTTTGTTAATTGTATATTTTACACACGTTTTGGCAATTTTCTATTTTCGAAATTTATGTTCCACCGTAAACGTTGCATGCATGTCCAAGCATATATATGTATATACATATGTAGATTTGCACGGCCCAATCAACATTACACAGTACACGAACTACAAATGTTTTGCTGTTCGCTTGTTATGCTTCTGCTTCTGCTGTCTATGCATATATAGCATTTGTTGTGTGTTGTATTCGCCTGACGCGATCTCAACTTACATCTCTCCCCAAAATATTCATTTATTTTAATCCAAACGTCCGATTTAAACTGACATTCTCATCTACGTTTACGTGTGTTATTGTATAAAGAATTAACATATACTAGTATATGCGCAACGGCAAATACCCGGTTGCTTAAAAAGTATTCAGCGTTTGATGAGGAAAATTGAAAATTTTTTTTTTTTTTTTTTAAATTGAAACCAGAAAGTCTTGCTTGTAATTGTCATAGAAGAGGATGCTATCATAATAAGTTGAGAGAGTGTTTTTCGGTAGAGAAGTAGTGCACGTAAAGAATACAAAATTAGTCACAAGCCTAACGGATGGATACATAAACCTCCCGTACTTTTTCAGTTCCCATTTATCATCTTTTCCAGTTCGAAATTTCCTTTATCCGTGACTTTCTTCCCCCCTTTAAAAAAACAAAGAAACGCAAAGCACGAACAAAGGGGTAGAGCTACTTGTCTTAAAGAGTGCTTTTGATCAGACCACACCTTGCTTTTAACGATTCAACGGCAAATATTTACGTCTGATCGCGATATCGCAAGAAATAGTTTCCACAAACTTCTTGCAAATCCTTTAGGGAAAGACGTGTGAAGAACTCGACAAAGTGATAATGCTACCGACCGGCTTATTGATGAGTTAAGCCTGCAAGTTTTAACGAGTGGTCAAATTCTGGATTCTTTTTATTGTCGGTAAGACGTCTAAAGGGAGGATTTCTTAATTCACTCTTACTATCCCGTGCGTGTTGTCTTATAGACAGCTATGTCCAAGTAGCTAAACAATATTTGCTGACAGAACCTTTGTGATGTCACAACTGCCGTGCTCGATTTATGCCAGCAGAACATCACATATTTTTTCCGTGGTTACTCAACCACTACGAACGGTATTTTGGATAACTAAGAAAAGCTTCTTTTTTTTTTTTTTTTGAAAAACCGATTTCATTCACTAACATGGTCTTTTGCCAGAATACCACGACCGGTCCCACGTTTCCCTAAGATCCCCATGCTTTGTCAAGGCCTTCAATGCATATTGTATTTCAAATTCCTCAAGAACAGCATCTTTTGATTACAATCGTTTTCCCTGGCCTGTCCTTTGGGAATTAGGATAATAGTCGCTGTGTAGGCTAGATTTCAACATTTAATGACATGAACACAAAGAGCAAATAAGGATTTGAAGTATTTTACAAAAGGAATTTAAGGGGGGGTAAGAAGAATATTTCTCGGTGTAAGTAAAATATACAGCAAGAAGTCTCTAAAAGAGAAACTACATTTTTATGGGCTGACTTAAGCTATTCCATAAGGTGTGGATTTCTGCTAAGCTTTGTTGCCTGACGAGAAAAATTAATACGTTACGTACGTTATATTTTACGATAGCGTCTGCTATGAAGATCTGATAAATATTTATCGTAGAAAATAAACTTTTTATTTTGTTTGATTTTTTATGCCGGAGAACAATTTCTTTCATAACAATGTGTTGGTATTGGTGTGTGTGTATGTGTGTGTGTGTGTGTGTGTGATAATAAATGAAACGAGTCAAGGATTTATTTTATGCCAACTATGTAGTGAAATTTATAACTCTGATTCAATATATCTAAGGCAATTTGTTCACATTTCTCTTTTTATATCCACCGCAGACGGTATATTAAGTTTGTGAAATGATTATAAACCGCCTTATGGACACCACAACCATATATGTGTATCCTTGTTTAGCATTAACGAAAAAGGAATGAATTTATCCAAGTTCTCGTCTGTTTGTACGATAAATTTTCCGTCGTAAAATCAAAAAACGCAAACTACTTAACTCTTCCCGCTTTTCATTAACTAATCTGTTCACTGGGCCACCCCTACTCAATAAAACAGCTATAGCAATGAAGTGTGCTTTTCCTTTCTTATGTTATTTGCATTTTTATACGCTCAGCATATCATAAAGTCACTTTTTTCTTATGGAGCAACCGCCATGCGCATTTTATTACCGTGTGAAACTTGCCGTTGGCCCTCACTGCACGTTCCACTTCCCAAGGGATCACGAGCATCGACGACTTCCAGAACAACGTCAGCATTTTCCAAAACTTTTTTCAATTCTTTAAAGTATTGCTTTAGAGATTGCTCTTTGCCGCTTCCGTTTTTATATGTTTCCTGCAAATTTATTAAAAAGCAAATTAAGAAATTTTTATATCCTCAACCCTAACGATGTTTAGACTCTACTAGATGTGCTATGCTCTACGCTACCGCTAAATGTTCTGTCCATTCCCTCACATTGCTGACAAATAATGTTAAATTTGTGGTTTTGTATCAGAAACTGCGTGATAGGGAAACTAAAGCACACCCAATGGTCGATCGCAGCTAGATTCTTCAAGAATATCTCCCACAGATTTATGGCCATTAACGGAAACGATGTTCCAAAATGTCGTATTTTCCTATGAGAAAAAGTACCAGCTAATTATGAAAGGCGATAAGGTTTAAATTGACATTTAACAGATATTCCTTTTATAGCAAATCTGAACACAAAGACCGTAACTAGACAATTGATATTTTGTTTCTTGTTGATATACTCAGATGAAACTTGCCTGCACATATATATGCCTGTTTTAGTCTTTCTTAACGATGACAACTAGGCCGCTTTTATGCAACCATAGTATGTGCTCCTACGTTGATGTTATGGTCCCAGGTTGGGCGGCACCAGGCCTGTGTGTGTCTATCAGACTTCGTTTTATATAACCATACCATTACAGTAATTGTATCTATCTACAGCTGTTATCTGAATAAATTTTAGGACAACCTCTCAGTGCCACTATAAGAGGAATGGAGGCGTATGAGTAACGCGTACATGTCTTAGCTGAGTTAAGTCTGTCTGTTAGTCTCGCTTCGGCCCCAAAAATTGGATGAGAGACCCCCAAGTTCCAGACTTTCATGCAGAGTAAACAAAGCCTTGAAAATCTCTCTTTAATTGATACGAAAGGCTTTAGAGAATTTAGGGAAAAATTGTGGTGAAAGACGTTACTGTTCTGCACATCTGACTTGCCGGCTCCAAACCCACGCCCAGTTAATGGACTGATTCCCATTTGCCTATTGTTCGCCAGAAGACAGCAATACTAACTGTGCACTTGACATCTCTGCTTTTCATTTCTGTTTTCGAAATATTTATTCCAAAGATCGGGAAGCTCGCGGATTATTTACATGTATATACAAAGTTATACAAAAATATTGGAAAGCTTTTATTCAACGAGAATTGATAACTTCTCTTGGTAACTTCTCCGATCTAATCAAATATATATAT